>KZ150765.1:139552-150617 GCA_002157105.1 Piromyces sp. E2 | reverse complement strand
TTAGAATAATATAAATAATGTAATTTTTTATTATTTAGAAAAATGTAGTTGTTATTAACTATTAGACAGTTAATAACATAATTAATAATAAATAAAGAATTAATAAAGAAGAAATCATTTATTAAAGTTTTTATTAAATTTTTGTGTTTTTTGTATATTTTTGTGTTTTATATTTTTGTCCAATAATATAATTGTAAACTTTAATTGTCGATATTTCCAAAATTAAGCGAACTAGAAGGTTGAGACGTGGAAATTTTTGTAGCTCGTAAGCGTAGCTTTCTCTTGGTAGTATAAAAACCCCCTCACAAAACCCACTTATGACAACGATTGGAGGAGATACGGCGTTTTAAAGATGTATCATATTTTTACTTTTAATGTTATAGTAATATTTAATTTATTTCATGTTGAAATTAGTTGGACAATAGCTCATTGATTATGATAAGATATTGATAAATAATTGAATTCAATTTGATAAAAAATTTGGCGATTTCGAAAAATAATTTTAAGTGATCACTCACTTGAATTCGTGACATGACGAAAATAAACAAAATACTTTTTACGTGCTAATTGCTCAAGTAATGGTCTCCTATTGACAAAATTAAGTATATTAGAAAGATATAAAAAGATTATTTGGTTATTTTTATTTTCACAATAATGATATATACATTCTAAAAATAATTTTTAATAAGGAAAATATTTTATATTAAATTAAATTAAATAATAATCTATGGACTATAGAATTCTATTTCGTAGCAATTACATAGGACATAATTATTTAATAATTGAATTACAAAAAAAATAAACTTTGAATTTAATTATTAATTTGTAGTACTTATAGTCACTCTTGAATATTAAAAATTAAATATCAATTAGAAATTTATTTATATTATTAATATCGATAACTTATATTATTACTTATTCAAAATTGAATATATATAAAAAAACAATTTAATATGTATTTTTTGATAAATCATGAATTCATAATTATTAATATATATGTATTATTAAATATTTTTATTTTAAATAGAGGTTAATTAAAAAGTATTTAAATAAGGAATTTAAATTAGTTTTACATTCTTTGCAAGATTATTACACATAATTTTCACACACTTTCATTATACTTTTAATATTATTTATTTAATATTATGTTTTTTATAATGAAATTAAATTTCTTTCAAAATTATTTACAATCATTAATATTTAAAAATTAAATTATTTAAAAATCATAATTTGAATATTTAATACATTATTTATCAGATTATTTACATTCCTGACCAAGTTTCGTATTTATAACCAAAGCCCTTTTACAAGAATTATAATTGTAAATTATATCAATGTCTCCATATTATTAATTCTGACGCTCCCAACGGATCGGTTGTAAAAAAAAAAAAAAAAAAAATTTAAAAAAATAAATATTCCACTAGGTCATTATGAGAATAATAAATAAAAAATTTTTATTGAAATACCATTTATAAATCCAAAAAAAAAATAAAATTTTATGATTCTTTACCTACATTCTCGTTTTTATGTAAAATCAACAATATATCTGCATATCATTATTATAATCAAAATAACACCACGATGGATAATATCAAAAGTAAAGTTATTTATGGTATTTGGGTGGACGATATTTATTATCCATGCAAAAACTTCTTTAAAAACATATATTCCATATAAAACTTTATTTTTTATATTATTAATATCGATAACTTATTTAGATGTATTATTTTTTAAATTTAATTTTGTTTTTTAATGAAAAATGAATAAAATATTATTTAAAATGTTTTATATTTTTATATATAATTATTTTAAAAATTTTTGTTATTGAATGAATTTTATGGTGTAATGAGGAGTATTGAGAATATTATTATTCAATTACCTTTTTTATTATATTATTTAATAATTATACATTTATATATATTTATATTTATTAATTCACTTTTACCCGATGTATATTTATATTTCCTTAATATTTTCGATGATCGAGATACAATTTTTAATGATTCGGAAGACTTTAGATGGTTCAAAGGTTTTGTTGGAGGACAAGGTAAACCATAACCCTAAGTTTTAACTGTTACTGATAAATACAAAAGAAAAATAACCATAGTAAATAATAAACTTTGTGTTTGGCTGGTGTGAAAGTGACTTCAAACTCAGCCTAAGAAGAAATATTTCCTAAAAAAAAATAATAGTATTACACGTGATTAAACACGTGTTCATTTAATTACTGGTTATTACATTTTTCTTAAGACTTGACATTTAAAATACATAAATTTAAACAAGTAATTCAAATTTCTTGTTTAAATACTTTGTCAAACAATCTCATGATAACAATGTAATAAACAAATAATACATAATATATTAATAATACAAACTGAATAATAAATAATTTCATGAATTCATAAAGATAAATGTTTAAAAAAAAATAAATACAAATAAAAAATCTAAAAATTTAAATATTTTTATATAAAGGCTAATATTGATTATATTTACAATGGAATATTAAAGAACTTTAAACTAGATAAAGATTTGATACCTTATATAAATCAAGTTTGCGAAAAAGTCAAAATATTATAAAAAATCAAAAGGAAAAATTTCGATCCTTATCAATTTGCCAATTATAATTATTTGTATTTGTATTAAAAAAGATTGTTCTGTATCGATGAACCGGTATGTATTTGATCGATGATTAAATACATACCGGCTTTTTTAGCTATATATTTATAATCAAATACAAAGGTATTATCCTATAATTTTCATATGATGAAAGAATTCACAAATTAAATCTTTTAACATAACATTTTTCATTCAACATATTTTTTATGTTTATATTTTACATTTTATATGTATTTTTAAAATTCTATTGGTTCAAAGGTCCATTTCTTTAATTATTAATATTGTTTTATTGGAAATCTCTTTTAATATATCACTATTTATACTATTATTTATCATGTATTTTTAATAATTTATATTTTAAATAATTTACAATATTTTATAAAAATAAAAATTTCGTAAAAAATTTCTAAATAAAAATATTTTTTAACTGAACTTTCAAAACATTCAATTTCATTTTAAAATGAAGGATTATTGCTTAATATTATGCAAAGGGTATGGCTCTAGAAAATAATGAACAAAATAAAATCATTAACCAATTTCAAGAAATTGTGAAAGGAAAAAAGATCTGAACAAATTTGAGGAAAAATTATCAATTCCAGAAAATATTGATAAGACAGTCAAAGAAATATGATAAGAAAGAAATTTAAAAAAGAAAATTTCAGTGCTTTTAATAAAAAATCTAATACTATTTCTATCGTGACAGTTTAAATAATAATACTTGATGTAAATTCTTTATCTTTTGATATTATTTTCTTCTGTATGTTTTCACCAATATTATTATTAGAATTAATAATTTTATTTTAATATATTGAGGGTTAGGTTTGATTATCTTAGAAATTGATTTGGGGAAACTTTAGTTAACACATCAATTTTATAAAATTTAATTCTTCTGTACTTGATCTTATTAAATTGCTTTAAATTGGGTTGCCTAGAGTAGTCTGTTTGAGAAAAATTCTAGTTATTAAAATTGGAAGGGTTAGTTCTCTTCTCACCTGGTTTATATAACCTTTTCATATCTTTCAGCAATTTCCATTGCTTCCTCTAACATCTTAACTCCAGAATCTTATATGTTGAAAAAACATTCCTATTTATACTTTTTAATTAAATATAATTGACTAATATATTATAAATATATATATTATTTTATAGTAAAATACATTGTAAAATTTATTACATGAAATTATTTATATTCTACTATTTCAATACTATATAATTATTTATATAACAAAAACTTAATTTCTTATGAATCTATTTATTTTGCGATTAAATATATTCTAAATATATATTTAATTCACTCTTTCATTTTAATTATTTAATATATATAATTTATTTTAATATAATGGTCTATCATATGTTCTCTAATTTTACTATTGTTATTAAAGTATTTCTTTTAACATATTTACAAAATTAAATCTTTCTGTAAATTTTATTGAATTTTTACAAAAAGATCTTAAAATCAATCTATAAAACTTCAAAATTAATTTCTATCATGTCTTTCAATGATTTTATTTTAAAATTTAATATAAATTTATGTAATGATGTCACATGAATTACAGCATCAATTTAATTAATTACACGTGAGAAACTATTTTACAAACTATTAGACATTATCAAAATAATTATTTTATATTATATAATCTTTTTAAAAATAAAATACAGTAAAATTGCTAAGTTACTAGGTGATTTACATAATGATCAATTTCCATCGAATACAATTCGTTAAAACCTCATATCACCACTCAATTAAGTAACACATTTTGTTACACTACACCAATTAAAAATTGTACGATGAAAAATATTCTTGAAAATATTCAATTAGCCTTATCGCATATAAAAAAATAAAATTCTTTTTAACATTTTTGTTTCTTTGGTCTTTTTAAACTATGGCTTTTTTGACAAGTTTACACAAACCAAATGATCATCGTCTGACTTTAAAAGACTAAAGAAACAATTGATCATTGAATGTAACATTATAATTATACTTTCAAAACTAATAATTAACATATCACGTGTTCAATAAAAAATAATATATGATATTTAAATATATAAAATACTAGAATATGGAGAATGGGTTAGAACACATATTAAGTTGGAATGCTTATTATAATCCTATATTCATTATATATTATCAAAATCAACAATAATAAAATAAATAATAATAATTGAATATGAATTTGATTATTTGAAATAATTAATCAAATGTTTATGAATGCATATTTAATAATATTATTTTATGTGTATTTTTTTCTTTATGAAAAATTATATTTTTATTACACTTAACATGATTATTTAAATTCGAAAAAAAATTTATATCAAGAACTCTCAAAACCTTTAACCCTTTTTGACAAATTTGATATCTTCCTTCAGGAGTTAGTATCAAATTTTGATATATATATTTAATTGTGAATGAATGGTGGAGAAATAATTTTATTATACCATTTTCAGTGCAATATTCACTTTTAATACTTTTATATTCATTTAGTATAGAAAAATACGATTTTTAAAATATTCAAATATATTTAAAAGTATAAAAAAATTTAAAAAGTGGTAAGTATTACAATAAAAAAATAGAAGAATATTGAAATAATAACGGAATCTTTAAATCCGTTTTACCATCATAATCCAGAAAACAATGGTATTGTCGAACGTTTTAACCAAACCATTGTTTCGATAGCAAAATCATTGTTGTACTGGAGTAAATTAAGTGAATACTTCTGGGATTTCGCTATCCTGTATGCAACATATATATATAATAAAATAACCTAAGCAGGAATTAACAATAAAATCCCAGAAGAAGTATTTTTTGAAAAAAAAACTAAATTAAAACATGAGTTTTTGGAAGTATATGCTACTATATATAAGAAATATTAAATATTCATTAATAATTATATTTCCTAGTCTTAATAATTATTTACAATAATTATAAATTTATTTAAATAATATTTATTACATACACTCAATTAATATGATAAAATTTATTTATATTATAATTATATATTTGTTTATTTTTGTTTATTATTTAAAATTTTCATTTATATACCGCAATCTTATTGTTAGAATATATAAACGGATTACTTTACAATAATAACAACTAAAGTTTTAATTATAACATAATAATTAAATTTTTTATAATGATAAAATTTAATAAAATGTATCCAAATTTATATTAATAATTGTAAATATAAATTTAATAATATAAAATATATAATAAAATAAAATATTGATATTATTAAAATAAAATATTGAAAATATTAATAAAAAATAAAAATAAAGATAAAAAATATAAACATTTTGTTTATATTCTTTACTTCTAAATACACGTAATATTACACATTTTTAAATTAGAACCTTTTATCCCTACATCAAATGGTGAAAAAATTAAAGAAATTACATAAATTAATGGATTTAAAAATAATTATAATTATAAATAGAAATGTTATGAATATAGAGTTAGATATAAATATAGCCTTAGAAACAATTAGGTTCCTGCTTCTGAGGTTAAATATGATCCAAAAAATCATAATCTATTTTTATTACATAGGGGAAATAATAAATAATTCATTTAACACAAATACAATTAATAGTTTACAACCGATTTTTGCGAAATGACCGTTGTCAAAATGTAAATTATACCAATTCTCATTGAACTTTACATTTACTTATAACAAATCTTTTGATGAAATCAAAAATTTATACAAGTGACCAAGAATTTAAAAAAATAATTGAACTAATTACTAGAAGAATATTTTGACTCATTCATTAAGAAAAAAAAAAACCCTCAGATATTATTCATACTGTAAGGTTAGAAAAATTCATTTAATGTTACATTAAAATCTAATACATTTTTATTAATATTTTATAATTTTAAATTATATTTTAATTTACCAAATTTTAAATTAATCTTAATAATAAAATATGAAATAAACACAAAATATTTAACAATTATTAATATTTAGAATTATAAATAAAATATTTAAAGTAAAAGACCTCAACACCTTCTTGACAATAATTATTAATATATTTTCAATTAATAATTATTTTTATTTAATTAATAATTATTAATTGTATTGGTAATTAATAATAAATAATAAAATAAAAAAAATTAATTACAATTAAAGCGTTATTATATATAGTTGAAGAAAAAATTAGTTAAAGATTTAATTGTGAATTATTTTATAGCTTTTGTTATATAAAATTAATTATAATAAAAAAGACCACTTTAAATGAAAATTTATATAATATTTTATTAAATCGAATGTAGAATCTAAAAATTCTATAATATATATATTAAGTAAATTTATAATTTCATATTTATCATTATTATGATAATATTAAAAGATGGTCATAATAATTATGAATTAAATAAAAATAAATAATAAATAATAAATAATGATTTAATAATAAAAAAAAATTTTTTTTTTTTTAAATATAAATCGTATATGTAATTCAATATCATGTATACATTAATTATAAAAATATTTTTGATATAACTCGGTTTGTTAAGTCTTCTAAGGGGAAAATTTATGTAGTATAATTTATTTAAAATTAAATTTTATTTATTTATTTATTAATATAATAATTATTGATCTTAGTTATTATTTACAATATTTATATAAAGCAAGACGAAATATAAAATAATTACTGAAATACATGTTATTTTATATCTTTTATCAATTATAAACTATTTCTATTCCTTTTATTTCATAAATGATTAAATTATTTAAAATATTTAATATAAAAAATATAATAAAATAATTATAAATATAAATATAAATATAAATATTATTTGATATTATTATTATAAATAATTATAAAATAATTATATAAAAATATAATATTAATATATATATATAATATAATAAAAAATTAATTATAGAAAATATTTACGAACTATTTACATAAAATTTATGTTTACATTAATTAATGTGATGAAAATAAATTTATGTTATCACATAAATTTATTTTATCACGTTATATTTCACGTTATTTTAGATCACGTTTTAATTTTATTTATGTAATCATGTGATCTTATAGACTTATTTCATCTGATTTAAATTAATTATTAAAATAATAATAATAATTAAAGTTTTTATTTATATTTTATATCAATTAATAATATATATTTTTAATATTAATATTAAAATATGATATATAATCATATTCATATTCTTTATAAAATTTTTCTTTCATTATAAGATTTAATTTTTAATTTTAAATTTAATAATAATATTTTCAAACATATGAATAAAATTAATTTCTTAACGAAAGAAGAAACAAGTATTGTTATAAAAAATATATTCATAGATTCGAGTACAATAACTTTCGAAAGAACCGATTATCATACTCTTTGTGGTGAAACTTAATGCACTTGGCAGAAATTTATGATGTTTTAGATGCAAGTATAAATTTAAAAATAATATATGGTTTATAAGTATGTTTTTACTCTTTACTTAGATAAAGATAATAAAGTATATTGTGAAGTAAGAAGTGAAATACCTTTTGAAGTAAAATTTGAATTATATAACAGATTAAAATCCTTAAGTAGAAAAGATAAGTAAAATAAACTCGCAATCTTGATGAATGATAAGCAAAATAAACTCGCAATCTTGATGAATGATAAGCAAAATAAACTCGCAATCTTGAAGAATGAAGTATTTGATATTGAGTTTTATTGAAAAAGATGTTTTATTAAATTTTGAATGAATTAATTAATTAATAAACAAAAACATATTAAATTTTATTGATATAGAAGAAAGTTAACATATTAAAAAAAAAAAAAAAAAAAAAAAAAAAAATGAATTGAAAGATTTAGGTAGGGAAATATAGAATTATTGTATTGAAAATTTAGGTGAAGAAATATATGATATTTTATTGAATTATTATTTAAGTGAAGATGGATTTAATTTTTTTAAAAATGATTTAGGCAAGGATAAATCTAAAGTTTATATTATAGCTTTTTTTCAGATGTGGTATGTTGTTTGTTACCGCATCATGAATCGTTAACAGAAAATTCATTTGAATGGTCAAAGTATATATTAGAATTTTCAAATTATCCAGTGTTAATAATAATATCATCGGACAAAAATGCAAAAAATAAAATTCCTTCATATGATATAATCAAAAGTTTAATTAGTAATATGGTTATTCACATAAATTATTTAAAAACTAATAAATATTATAAAAATTGCTATTGTATACCACATACAATAGGATGTAGTTTAAGTTCAACATTAAATACGAAAAAAATAAAATGTTATACAAATTTTAATTGTCTTTCATTTGAAGATAAATATACAATGCCAATATTTGTAACTAGTGATACAATGAGTAATGGATATATAATTAGCTTAAATTCAAGTGAATTAATTATGATGGACGGTTTTACTATATCAAAAAACAGTATGAAAATAGCTGTTCCATATTACAAATTTAATTTAAATATACAAAATAAATTGAAATTCTATGCTTTTTATCTTGGCAAAAAGAATTTAAAAACGATTGAAGATATTTCATTTATGATAATATTTCTAAGATTCAAATGTATTCAAATATATATTTTGTGAGTTATCTGGTATTATCCATATTATTATTATAATTTTATTTATTTGTATTTACTTTTTTTTTTTTTTCTTCTTCATTATTATATTTATGTATTATTTAACACTCTCCTTTCAATTGTTGATGTTTCCAATATTCTAGGATTTTCAACTTCTTTAATATTAATTTCCTTTGCCTTTTTGTATTTCTGAATAATTTCTTTATCATTGAATTTAGATAAAACTTAATCTTCTACATATTTCTATAAAGGATTTATTATTAACGACCGACATTTATAAAACTCATACTTCCTTAAATGTGGTGCTTCGTTTTATTATATTTTTTTTTATATTCCTATATAAATTTCTATTCTTTTCATATCTAAACACGTCTCTACCGATATACTTTTCAACGTGTATGCTACTTTATCTGACGGTTTCATTTGTACCTTTGTTTTTTTTTTTTTTTTCTCCATTCCAAAAATTTAAATATATAAATTTTACTTTGTAATTTCTTCAGAAATGAAACTTCTTTTTTTTTTTTTAAATACCTATTATATAGCTAAATTTCGTTTTAGCATTTTTGGATATACTCCACTATTCAAAATATTTAAATGATAAAAATAATGGTAAATAATGGTAATTTTAAATTTAAATAAAAAATACTTGTATTTTTTTTTAAAAAAATACCCTTTAACTATTTTTAAAACTATTTTTATTACAATTATTATTAAAAATTACAATGTATAATGAAATAATTTTTATTTTTATTAGTTTACTATTCAAAAATTACATTTTTTTTGACGGAGAAATGAACATGAATCATAAGAGATAATTAAATAATTAAAAATAATTATAATAATATATATAAAGAAAAGAATATTTCAAATTTTTTTTTTTTTAATAATATTCTGTATTTGCAAAAAATACCTTCATATAAAAATGAGTATTTAAACCAAATGTCATAATTAATTTAATTAATGAATCTTTAATGATTTTTATTATTAAATAATATTTTTTTATTATTTATTTAAATATATATATTTTTTTAATTATATTTTTTATTATTAATATTTTTTTATTATTAATATTTTCTGAAAAATATTTAAGGGAAAGATATTATTATTATTTATTATTATTATTATTATTATTATTATTCATTATTATTATTATTATTATTCATTATTATTATTATTATTATTCATTATTATTATTATTATTATTAATTATTATTATTATTATTATCCATTATTTATTATTCATTATTATTAAAAAGAAATTTCAAAATGTAATAATAAAGAATTACACTTGAAAGTATTTGTCAATATTAATAATTCAACAACACATTTCGTATTTCATTACTCATATTCATATATAATTGTATATAATAACATATTTTTTATTATCACTTTAAAAATCTTTAAAATTTAAATTACATTACATTACATTTTAAATACATTAATGTATGATCTATAATTTCAATTAAATTCGGTGAGGTTTTATTATTTAAAGTATGGTAGGTAAAAAAAAAGTCAAAAAAGTTGAAAAAAACTTATTTTTAAAAAATGACAAATTCTGGTAGAAAAAAGGTCACTAACAAAGAAAATATCATTTTTATGGTTAAAAAAAGGGTATTTTACTATTTAAAAAGTTTCTTTTTTCCAACCACTTTTGATGACGAGAGGAAATAAAAATTTGTGGTACAGTAAGTAGGTAAAAAAATTTAAATTAAAAATAAATATCAAATATATAAATGGATAATAATAATAATAATAATAATAATAATAATAATAATAATAATAATAAATAATTATTGATGGTATATATAATAATAATAATAATAATAATAATAATAATAATAATAATAATAATAATAATAATAATAATAATAATAATAATAATAATAATAATAG
>KZ150765.1:105680-116423 GCA_002157105.1 Piromyces sp. E2 | reverse complement strand
TTAATTTATTTCATGTTAAAATAGGTTGGATAAGAGCTCATTGATAATGTTAAGAAGTTGATAAAAAATTGAATTTAATTTGATAAGAAATTGGGCGATTTTGAAAAAGTAATTTCAAGTGATCACTCACTTGATTTCGTGACAGTTATTAACTAAAAATAGTCAATAACAAATACATCGATTTTACTTATGAAAAATTACATGTATTTATATCTTTTTTTTATTCATTATAAACTAATTTGTTATTCCTATTTAATTATACATACATTTAATATAAAATAAACAAAACTAATCTAAATTTTAATAAAACAACTAAACTAAACTAAAACTAATTAAATACACTTTTTATTCAATTTGAATCGACACAAATTGAATAAGTGCTCATTTATTATTTATTTATTATTCTTATATTATTAATACTATTAATTATATATTTATTATTTAATAATACCTATTTACACTATTTTTACTAATTAAAACTCAGCTAAATTGTTAAACTATTTTATTATTAAATTTATAGTTATAAATTAATTATTTAAAATATCTAATTTTATGTACAAAATTATTTTATAATTTGTACAATTTATTTACAACGTGATCTACATTAAATAATTTAATGTACGAAATTAAATTACATAATGTATTAAAGATATGGTTAATATCTTTACAAACAACTACAAATAGTTCGTAACACTATTAGGAATGATGCTACTGTCCGAACTGTCATCAATATTAATGTTGACGAAAATGTAAAACCATACATTAGAAACTTACAAACTGCCTTTGCCAAAATGAGCAAAATCAAGGAACTCTACCACGCCGATGAAAATGCTCAGCAAAGAATGTGGATTAAAAGATTATATACTATTCATTCCAAAGGAATCGATGATACTATGACTGTGATCAACAAAATGATGGAATTATTTAACTTAGTAATACTACGATGAATCCGTCCAATTTGAACAAATTGTCATTAATGTATGACGCAATCCCAAAGGAGTTACAATTAAAAGTCAACTTTAGTAGTAGATTAAACTACAAAGAATTTTATGAAGAAATTAAAGACAAACATTCTATTACTGTCTTAATAAAGAAAGAAAATTTTATATCAAACCAAATTCTCAATATTATTATAACAATAATATAAAAATTAATAATCAAGAATATCCAATGGATATTGACAATTTTGAAAATTACAAAAAGAAATCCAAAGAATTTGCCAAAAACATGATCGCCCTAAACACTGTGTCATTTGCGATAACAACGGTCATTTAGCAAAATACTGTTATTTTAATCTAGTTTGAACAAACAGAAATAAAAGAAGAGCTAAAAACTCAAGAAATAATAAAAGAAGAAGTAATTCAAACTTCAAAAATAAACACAAGGGAAACAATCTTAATATCTCAGAATTATCCCATGATCACAATAATACACGAGACACAGATTTTAATGAAATTTTTGGAGACTATATGGACAATATTCAATATGACAGTGATAATGATGATTACATATATTTATGTGAAGAAAACATAAATATTGACCAATCAAATATTTCTGTGAAACCCCAATTAAAAACTACATAGAACGTTTCTCCAATCGATAACGAAAAACTTTTGTCCATTAATTCAAATTATATTTTAGGAGTTGGTCACGTGTTCAATATAGATTATGAAAATCACATGTCATACTGGACATATGATACAGGAGCAAGTGAACATGTTACTATGGACAAATCTATATTAACCAATTTTACCAATAAAACTATTGTCATGAAGTGTGCTAACAAAACCAAATGCATTTTTGAAGGTTTTGGCACATTCCATGGTATTATCAATAATACACCCATTACATTAAAAAGAGTATTATATTCTAAAAATATTAATAAAAACTTAATAAGTGGTGCAAAATTAGCCGAAGAAGGAATTACTTCAATAATTCAACACAAGTCTAATTATATCTTCTTGATTCTCAAAAACAATAAAGCCAAAATAGGAGAATATTTCGCTAATAAATCTAATACATTTAAAATTCCAATAATCTTATCTACTATATATGAAATTAATAACATTGAAGAATTTTCAAATAATAATATTGAACTGTGGCATAAACGTCTTGGCCACTTTTATCAAAATGATATATCAAAATACCTTGACATTCACACTAAAAATAAAGATTCATGTTTTGAATGTCAAATCTCTAAACTCAAGAAGACACCTCATAATAAATGTACCCCAAAGGCCAACTCTATTTTAGAGGTCATTCATAGCGATATTATTGGACCAATATCTCCTTCCTGTATTAATTCCAAATACATCCTCACTTTTATTGACGAATTTAGTAGAAAAGCTTGGATCTACTTACTATATAATAAATCTGAAGCTTCTGGTACTATTATTCATTTTTTTAAAATGATCACCAACATCACTAATAAATCTATTAAATTTTTCAAAAGTGATAATGCCAAAGAATATTCTAACAAAAAATTTTAAAATTTTGTAAAAACAATGGGATCAATAAAATTTATTCACCTCCTTACAATCCCGAAAATAACGGAATAGCCGAAAGATTCAATCAAACAATAATTTCCAGCGCTAAAACACTTTTATTCTCTGCCAAACTTAGTATTGATTTTTGGTCTTTCGCTGTTATGTATGCTAATTATATTTATAACCTTGTACCACATAGTGGAATTGGAAATCTCATTCCAAATGAAATTTTTTATAATAAAAAAGCCAATATTTCAAAAGTCAAAGTTTTTGGATGCACTACATATTATAATAATTCTAACAATAAATCTTCAAAATTCGACATCAATACTAAAAAGGGAATCTTCTTAGGTATTAGCACAACTAAAAATTGCTATATTATTATGGACAAATCCGATCAAAAATTACATTATATTAGAGATGCTGTCTTTATTGAAAATGAACCAGGAAATTATATAAATATGATAAATTTTCATTTATTAATCAAATTGGAGACAAAAATTTAAAATTATTTACACATATATTAAATCCAAATGATTCAAATAATTGTGACCAAATTAATACATTTACCAATAATATTACATACAAAATAACCAATGATCATCCTTTTACGTATAAACAAGCTATTAATAGCAAAAATAAATCTCAATGGTTACAAGCTATTACCGAAGAATTAGACAATTTATATAGGAATAATACTATGAAATTTGTTCATAATATTCCCAATGGCATTAAACCAATTCTAACAGGATGGGTATTCACCGTTAAAAAAGACGAGAATAATATCATTTATAGATTTAAAGCAAGAATTGTAGCTAGAGGTAATTATCAAATTAAAGGCATTAATTTTTTACTAACCTATGTTCCTACTTTAAATTTAGATAGTATAAAACTAATTGTAGCATTAGCAAGTAAAGCCGGATGGTCTATTTTTCAATTAGACATTAAATCAGCATATCTTAATGCAAAATTAGAAGAAGATATATACGTAACTATCCCTGAAGGTGACAAGAATTATGGTAAGGGATATTGGAAATTAAACAAAGCATTATATGGACTACGCCAATCTGGAAGAGCATGGTTTTTAACCATTAAAAATTTTATTATTAACAACGGTTTTAACTAATTAAAATCAGAATCATGCATCTTTTGTAAACATGATGATAATAATAATATTTCTTGCATTATTGGTATATAAGTTGACGATATGATTATTACAAGATATAATTATGAAATTAAAAATATTATTAATATTATAAAACAAAATTTAAAATTTAAAATTGTGAACCTGCAAAATATTTATTAGGTATTACTATTGAAAGAAATTCTAACCATTATCTAATTCATCAAAAAAATTTATTAATAATCTATTGGAGACATTTAAAATTAATAATTTAAAACCTACTAAAACACCCTGTACAGGAGATAATTTCATATCAGAAAACAAAACTCCATTCGACAGCACTATTTACAAAAGTGCCTTAGGATCCTTAATTTATCCTGCAAAAGCCACAAGCCCAGATATATCTTTTGCCGTTAACAAAACTTCTAGAAACTGTGAAAATCCAACATTATCTGATTGGCATAAAGTCGTCAGTATACTTAAATATCTAAATTCAACTAAAAATTTTAAAATAAAGTACAATGGTTCAGGTAATATTATTGCTTATACTGATGCTGACTTCGGGGGTGATACAAGTGACAGAAAATCAACATCAGGAAATATTATATTAATGGGAAATAGTCCCATTATATGGCCATCTAAAAAACAAAGTATTGTTGCCACATCTACCGCAGAAGCCGAATATATTAGTACATCCGAATGTACTAAAAGAGTTTTATGGATAAGAAATATTTTAAAAGAACTATTTAATTTTAATAATCCCATAACAATATACACCGATAATTTAGCCAGCAAAAGAACTATTGAAAATGGTCAAATAAACAATAAATTAAAGCATATATCAATTAAATTTTATTTGAATTATGACAATATTAAAAACAACAAAATTAAATTGGAATATAAGGACACCCATAATATGTTAGCAGATGTTTTAACCAAAAATACAAATGGACCAAAAATGAAAATTTTTACAAAAAAAAAAAAAAAAATAAAAAAAAAATTTTTTTATTCTCATACAATATAAGATTTATTAATTCTAGATTTAAATAAATATAAATAAATAATTTATAATACATTAACATTCATGTGAAATATAAATTAATAATAATCTCGATCAAGCCACAAAATAGTATAAATACGTTGAAAATTATTATAATTATTTCCTTGTAATTACCTATTTTATAATAATAAATAAATAAAACTAATAAAACAAATTATAAATAAATACTACTTAAGCTTTTATTTATGATTAAAATAAATTATACAAAATTTAAAATAATTTTGTATAATTTATTTTATCGATCATATTTATCGGTCATTGGTTATATGTTCAGAAGCACTAAGCCATACTTTTCTACCAATTTGAAATGATGGTGCATCCAATTTTTTTTTATCTGCATAGAATTTGTAAGTTTTTTAGCTTTATTAAGATTATCTTTTAAGAGATTCATATTTTCTTTAATATCAATAATTCTTTGATTAACAGTAGTTGGTTTATTTACAGAAGGAACAATTGGACTAAATTTTGGATGAAAATTATAATTTGCAAAAAATGGTGATTACTTTTTTGATTACTGTAAAATAACTATGTAAGTAAACTCTGTAAAACGGTAATAAATCAATATAATTGTTTTGTCTTTAATTAATGAAAAAACGAAGATATTTCTCCAATATCGCATTCACCTTTTGCGTTTGACCGTTTGTTTGAGAATGGTCAGAAGTGGAAAGAGAATGAGTTATATCTAAGAGATTACAGAATCTTTTCCATAATTCAGAGGTAAATTGAGAACTACGATCAGAAACAATAGAATCAGGAAAATCATGAAGTTTTAAAATATATGAAATGAAGGCATCAACAGCAATAGCAGAAGTAGGAAGACAACGAAGTGAATTGAATTTTTAATAAGACGATCAACAACAACCATACCATAATAGTGGTCATATATCTAGATTTAGGAAATTCAACAATGAAATCAACAGAAATATAAGACCATGCAAGAACAGGAGTAGGGAGAGGAATTAATAAGCCATAGGTTTTTCTTATGGACTTTGGACTTACAACATATTGGACAAGAACGTATAAATTTGTAAACATAGGAATATAACGAAAGCCATGAAAAAGAATGCTTAATAAGTTCCATTGTTTTATTGACACCAAAGTGTCCTGAGATGACAGAATTTTTATGAAGTTCAATGGTACGAATTCGAAGGGAAAAAGGAACACATACATGAAATCTTTAAACCATAAGAATCCAGTTTTATCACTATAATGATAATAATTAATATTTCTACAAGGAGGATGTAAAGAATATAAATATTTTATTTATATTCTTTATCTTAATTTTTTATTAATATTTTCAATATTTTATTTTATTATACTATATATTTTATATTATTAAATTTATATTTAAAATTGTTAATATAAATTTGGATATATTTAATTAAATTTTGTTAGTATAAAAAATTTAATTATTATGTTATAATTAAAACTTTAGTTGTTATTATAACATTCTTAGTAATAAGGTTAATCCAAACTTTATATATCTAGTTAAAGTATTATTAATAAAAATATATCAACTATTTTGTAAATTTTGTAATAAAACATAAATAAATAAATAATATTTAAATAATCCACTACTCGTTATATTGAATTAGTTTATCTTATGAATATTTTGTTCATTTTTGTTTATTATTTAAAATTTCCATTTATATACCGCAACCATATTGTTATGATATATAAACGGATTATTTTACGGAGGAGTACCTAATTTATGTTGATAATACTTAGATACTTTTTAAAGAAATGATCCTTTGGAAGTTCTTTAAGAATATCATCAATAAGAGAGGAATTACTTGTATCAAAGGAGAGATATTAAAGCATGAAAATTCTTCGCTATTATTAGGATTATTATCAAGATCAAAACGATGGGATAAATGATCGGGTTTATCAGATTTTTACCAACTCGGTAAATGAGATTGAAATTAAAACGATAGAGAAACATATTCCAGCGAATTTGGCGTTGGGAAAGCATTTCAGATTTTCTAAGAAAGGTAAGATTTTTGTGTCAGTGAAAATGGTAATAGTATGATGAGCTCCTTCTAAATAATGTCGCCATTCTTTCAAAGCAGTAATTATAGCAAGAAATTTCTTATCATAAATCCGATAATTCTTTTGAGTATTGTTCTGCATATTATATTTTCAAATTTAAAAAAGAGAATAACAATAATATAGATTCATAAGATTTATTCAACATTGAAAATTTTAAAACAGTACTTTTAAAAACAATTGGTGAAGATAAACAAAAATGTCAATAAAACAAAATCCAGCATAAATAGAAGAAACGGTAGATGTAACATTTGTCACATAAAAGGACATATTATTATGAATGTTAGTACAACAACAAGACAAACAATAAATATAAACCAAAACAAAAAAGTAAGTCATAGAGATTCTCAAAGTCATCAAGAAATCAAATGAATAAAAAGAAATTTTATAAAAAAAAAAGTATTCTAATTTCGATGAAAACATCAACTACAATAAAAATTATGCAGAAGCCTTTACAGAAGACTACAATTCACAAATTCATTTTTCAGTTGCTGCAGTCTCTAAATAAATTGATCTATATATAGAAACATAAACAAAAAATAATATTTCCTGTTGGATTCTTGATTCTGGAACATCTATAAATTTAATTAACCAGTTGAATTTGCTATCTAACATAAGACCTTGTGGAGAAAAAATATTTCTTCCTGATAAACAATCATTCAAGTCATAGTATATAGGAAAGTTTACTGGATTTATTAATAATAATAAAGTTATTATCAACAATGTGTAATATTCAAAAATATACAAACAAAAATTTATTATCAACTTGCCAATTAATTCAGTAAAAATATAAAATTATCTTTAATAATTTTAACAAATTACTCGTTATCATATATAATAATAATAATGAAAAAATAATCAACACTACAACAACACAAATACCTTTAAAATATGGATATTAAATTATTCATTAACTTTCAACCGAAATTTAGTACATAATGAAAAAAATTACATCAACTTAAAAACAAAAAAGAAATTATCACTATGAATTTGCGTACATAATGTAATTTACTTTTACAATATTATTAATTCTCAACAAATATTATAACAAATTCATTTCTGCAAAATCATTTTGGTCAACAGATAAATTTATATTAAATAAAGTTAGTTACTCAACGAAAATCTAATTTATTTTTAATAAATTACTTTAGTATTATTCTTTATTATTTAATTTAACAAATTTTACATTGTTTTTAAATAAAGAATATATTATTGTTTAGTTTTAATATTAAAATAATAAATAAGTAATATATTAACCATATTAAAATATAATAGTATTTTAAATAAATTAATAATATAATATTGCTAGTTTTAGTTTTAGTTTAAATAATTAATATTAAATAAGATTTAGATAGTTTTAAATAAATAAATAATAAAATAATTATTATATAGTTTATTGAATAGTTATATATTTTATTAGATAGTTTTATATTACAAATAAATCAATTAAATATATTATTAATGTAATAAGTAAAAAATATAAATAATCCAAAATTTCATGTAGTTTTTTTAAATATTGGTAATTGTTATTTTATTATTATTCATAATAAAGTTTATTAATAAAATAATTTCTAAAAAGACTTCGTTTTATTTTATATTATCAATTTTGCGTTTTCGTGTTTTATTTTATTTTTTTTTTGTTATTGCAAAGGCAATCTATTTTAAAGAAAAATCCATACAGAAGTATTATTGATGTTGATATCGATGTTATCATTTTTATCATGTTTATTGTTTGAATTTCTAATAATTGAAGTGTTCTTATTTTGTTTCAGAATACTCTTGTTTGTGTATTTTGTTCATTTTGTCTATTAATTTTTGGATTATTATCTGTAGTATTGTTGTCATTGTTTTTGTTAATACTGCTATATTCATTTATATCCATATGAATATTATCACTGTCCATATTGGTATTGATTAAAAATGAATTGTTGGAATTGACGGTAAGTGATTTTATGGTGTTGTTTTTATTTATTAATATATTTTTTTGTTGTGTTGTATTATTGCAGCTTAGTTGTTTTGTTATTAATTCGTTATATTGATTATTGATTAGTTCATTATTATTCTGTGTTGAATGAGTAAAGTTGTTATGATTATTATTGTAAGTGTTTTGTTTATAATATGTGTCTGCCCTGCTGATTTTGGAAATAATATAAAATTTAATGTGTCTTAAGTATTTTGTTAGTGAATCTCCAGGAGTAGATTCAAATAATTCGACTGTCCTGGATAAAATTATCCGGTTATTAAAAATACCCAAAATTTTGTATTTGGTGGGATTGTTAGGGGGGTTAAATATTTTGACAATGTCCTTTCAAACCTATAGAAAATGTTTGAAAGGACATTGTCATCAAATTTATTTTTGTAGGATTTTGGTACGAAAAAGAAAACTTTACAGTCGAACATTTTTATATTGAAGTAGTCAACTTTTGTTTTGTTTATAATTTCAAAAGGGATTTTATTGTTAATGATTTTGTGAGGTAGACGATTACGAATGTAATTGGAGGTTGCAATAGTGTCTTTCAAGAATTGTCTAATTAATTTTTCATCACTAAACATTAAGTCGTTCCACCTACCATTTTGTTGTGAGTTATATGGAATTGTTAGCTGATGATTTATTCTAAAATGAATGCAGAACAATTGGAAATTATTGCTTTTAAATTCTGTACGATTTTGGATTTTCAATTACGTATGAACTTAATTCTTGTATTGTATTTATTCTTTATAGGAAATGTTTCATTTTTTGATTTAAGGAATATTACACATCAGAACCTAGAATAATTATCAAGGATTATAAAAATGTATTTTTTGCCTCGGATAGACTCGACTTTTGAGCCAATTAAGTCCATGTGTATTAATTAATTTGAATAATCTACATGAACTGTAAAAAATATAAATAAAAATTTATATTCCTTATTTTTATTTTTTATTAATATTTCCAATATTTTATTTTATTAATATTTCCAATATTTTATTTTATTATATTTGTTATATTATTAAATTTATATTTACAATTATTAATATAAATTTGGATACATTTTATTAAATTTTATTAATGTAAAAAATTTAATTATCATGTTATAATTAAAACTTTAGTTGTTATTATAACATTCTTAGTAATAAGGTTAATCCAAACTTTATATATCTAGTTAAAATTTTATTAATAAAAATATATAAACTAATTTGTAATAAAACATAAATAAATAATATTTAAATAGTCCATTACTCATTATATTAAATTATAAGATTAGTTTATCTTATAAATATATTTGTTTATTTTTGTTTATTACTTAAAATTTCCATTTATATACTGCAACCGTATTGTTAGGATATATAAACGGATTATTTTACATGAATTTTGTATGGCTTGTTTCTTAATTTTGATTTTATCACAGACTGAACATTTTATTGGGACATTAATTTTCAGTTAATAATATAATAAAGTGATTTTAAAATAAAGAAAAATTTTTTTAAAAATGAATTTCTTATAAAAGTGTTCATAAATTTAGTGTATTTCTATGTTTTATTTTGGTGTTATTGTTTTTTATAACTTGTTGCTTTTGGAGAACTTTTTATTAAGGCTGTCTAAACGGATTGCCAAGCGGGCTAGGTCGTATAGATTGTCTTAAGGAAAAAAGATCTCGTCCAGACGATCTTGTAGTTGGGGGGTTTATCCCTCATGGAAACTATCCAATAATAATGTTTATTTTATTCAGAATAGATTTTTCTTATTATTTAAGAATAAAGTTATAAAAGTAATACCATTTTCTTATTCTATAGTTTAAAATTATTCTCTATATTTTCATTAATTATATGTCATTTTCTACTTTTTCTTGAATTATTATTTATTAATAGTTGTTTGTTATTAAATATTACTAATTGCCATAAGAGAATAAAAATAAAATAATAAGATAAGGATTTTTTTATAAACTATTTTTATTATAATTTTTATTGTAAAATATTCCTTTATTATAGATTAGTTAATGTATTGTTTACATGATTTGCGTTTTTTATAAGAATATCATCATATATTA
>KZ150765.1:69895-93070 GCA_002157105.1 Piromyces sp. E2 | reverse complement strand
TATAGTAAAAGAAAAACCTTTTGTATATATATTTTTTTGTATTTATTTTTTTTTTGTAAATAGTGTGAAAAGAGTAAAAGAGAAAAAGAGTAAAGTGTAAATATAAAATTTACAAAACAACAAAAAACAAACCATTTTCATTTCGATTTTGAAAATATCGTAAAAGAAAGAAAGAAAGAAAGAAAAAGCGAAATAGAAGTAAAAGAAAAAAAATATGGTTAATTTTAAGAGTATAGGACTCCCGTTATTGCTATTGTTAACGGGAGGACGTATGGTAAGGGGGGATGAAGAACCCGCCGTACCAGAATGTAAAATTACCGTTTCCGGTGAAAATTGTACACCGGGAGAAAAATGTACCGAAAGCAATAATGCCGGTTTCCATTTGATTACTACCAATACTACCATTAATGGTAATCAAATTATAAATGTAGATGAGGAAGGTATCTTGGTAAAGTTAACCTATCCAGGTGAAGGCTCTCCCACTTGTGAAATTCACAACACACCAGGTTACTACGCCATTACTGATAGCGAATTCAATGGAAAGTATATTCAATGTTCCCGATTGAATGAAGCAAGTGTCAAATGTGTTATGAAGGCTGTACCTACTACCTCTACTTGTAATAAAGATAATGTTGGTAAAATAATTGGCGGTCCTAAATTATGTATTGGTCAATTTGATGTAACCGCTACTACTGAACAACCTAATTACAAAGAATTAGAATTAAGTAGTAGTGATTCTGAAGGATCAAAGAAAATGCTCGTTCAACACAGCAGTGACTACAATAACACTGTATTTAGTTTTGCTCAGGAGGCAAACTACTATGGTGTGGAAGTTGGTGTGGATTCGGTGGTATTTAGTGAAGCTATTGATGGTAAGGATTTAACCTCCTTGAAATCCGGTGTAATTGTTTCACGTAAAAAGGAACACTGTAGCGCCGATAAATCAGGAAAGTACTACGATTGTAACAAAGGTATTTGTACCTCTCGTAAACAAAACACTCGTGAAATTGAATATAATGGTGAAACGCCTTGTACTATTACCTACAAGAGTAATAAATTCACCCTCATCAAGACTGCCTCTTGTGTACCAAAGAAGACGGGTTACTACCTCTTGAAGACCACTGAAAAGACCACTGACCCTATTACTGAAGTGACCAGCACTGGTGATGGTAAAAACGTCTACGTCTACTATGATCGTAACGCAAATACATTTACGGTGAAGGGTCCCAAAACCGGGAAAATCTATTTCTTTAATAAGGCGGAAAAATCTAGAGGTTCATATGCGTTGGTGGAATGTGACTCCACTAAATGTAACCTCACTAACACTGGTCCTCCCAACAAAAACTATTTTGTTGACGCGGATGATGGTAGTTTGATTATCAAGAGTGGTAGTCGTTACATTAATGATGCAAGTAAAAAGAAAGGTTACTACTTTAACGATGCCAGTAAAAAGAACGATGCTGCCGTAAATGTGGTAGGAACTGTGGTAGCCTGTAACGGTAGTGTCTGTGAAGAATATGCTAGCAGTAAGTACTACAGTAACTGTAACACCAACAGTATTGGTGGTGTCAAGTACAATAAAGGCGTATTCTCGGTTTGTGTCGGTTACAACGAAATTACCAATGTGGCCATTGAAAAGATCTACTCTCAAAGTCAAAATGATATCGGTACCTTTATTATCGGAAGTCCAAAGAAATTCCCTGGCGTCACGGATGGTAAGGCCATTTTAGTGGAAAAGAAGGGTTCCATGGTTACCTTGGTCACCGAACAACAAGAATGTAAGTACGATGGTATGATTGTGAAGAAGAAGGATGAAGACTATTTCATCTACTGTGCCAATGTCGTTAAGACCGTGAAAATTACTACCGAAGGTGAAGGTAGTACCGAAACAAAGTACGAAGCTACTGAATTCAAATTTGAAAAGGATGGGGCTCGTTTTGTTCACAAGGTTGGCGGTGCCTACAAGGTCATTCAATTAGAAGCGGACGGTTTCTCCTATGTCGATAAACCTGAGGGATACTTCCTCGATCGTACTGGAAAGATCATCACTATCACCGATGATGTATCGGATGAGGTGAAGGGACAAAGTACCACGGTGATTTACTGTGACGGTGTCAATTGTAATCCAGTGGATGTCAATAACTTACAAGGTACCGATTTCTTTGCTAATGCCGAAACCAAACTCGAAACTGGTACGATTATCAAATGTACTGAACAAACCGTGGCCGCTGCTTCCCGTAAACGTGAAGAAGGCGAAACCTACATTGAATGTAAGGTTAGTACTGCTGCTGCTGGTTACTACACCAATCATAAACGTGAATTAATCAAGTGTACGGCCACGGCTTGTGAATACACCGATGGTGTCAACTACAAGCGTGTCACGAGTGTCTCTGACATTGACTACTACTTGAACGCTGGTGTCGGCGAAAGTAGTGTGGAAGCCTTACTTCAATGTACCGTTGGGGAAGGTTGTAAGACCATTCCACCAATTTCCACCGAAGCGATGGCTGACTGCTACACCGGTGAAAAAAGCGAAAGTGAAACTCGTAGAGCCTGTGCTGAAAAGTTACGTTTTGTTAATGGCGGAGAAGGTAACTATTCCATTATTCAATGTGCTTTGACGTATGCTGATGATGCCCTTTCCACTGCTAAATGTGAATCCTTGCCAAGTAGTATTCAATACGTCTTTTACGTTAGCGAAGAATACAGTAAAGACAATGTGGGACGTTTAATCAAGTGTTACCGTAATGACCGTTGTGAATACGGTGTTGATAGTGATCGTGGATCCTACATCAATGCCAGTGATAATAAAAAGGTCATCACTTGTGACAATGGTAATGCCTGTAAAACCGAAGATGGTGTCAAATACTACTCTGACGGTTACCAAAAGAAGTTGAGTTTAATTTACTGTGATGGTTCTTCATGTAGTTCCGTCACCGGTTCGGTTCGTGATGTATTCATTTCTGGTACGGAAAAATTGTTACATTACGATAGTGTCACCGAAAGATTTGAAGTTATTGAAGAACCGGCTACTCCTTACACTGATGCTGAATGTACCGAAACCACCAAGGCGAAAGAATTTTACTATTTGAATGGAAGTGCTGCTGATAAGAAGGACGGATCGCCATTGATTAAACTTTCCTTTGGTTGTGAAAAGGAAGCAGCCGCCAGTCGTAAGAGAGAAGGCGAAACCTACAAGGCAAAGACAAAAGTCGAACCTATTGCCGGAGAAAAGGATCAATTGTATGATAACGGTAATTCCGAAGGATTGGATCACGCTTTCATCTTCTGTACCGATACCAAGGTCTGTAATGAAGTTAGTGCATCTGACGGAGAATGGTATGTCGATAAGACGGATGCCAAGTTGTACAAGTGTGATGAAAATGGTTGTTCAGCTGGTACAGAAAATGATAATATGGCAGAATATTTGGATGCTGAAGGAAAGACCATTGGTTTATTAGTAGATGCTGCCAGTAACCTTGTCTTGGACGATAATAATCTTAGTCGCTCAAAATTAATCAAATGTACCAAAACAGTAGAAACTTCTGGAGAAAGTCGCACAACCAAGTTGGTATGTGATGAAGTAACCCAAGGAAACGAATATTTTGTAAATCCAAAGATTGCTAATTCATTAGTTTACATTGATGGAAGTAGTGTAGGCATTATGAAGGATGCCACTCAAGGTTACTTCAATATCGATGCCACCGATAAAAATATTATTTATTGTAGTGGTGGTAGTGATGTCTGTTCCATTTATACTGTCGAATCTGGAAGTTGTACTGATGCTGGTAGTGTTGCCAGCGGTAAATTCTGTATTGGTGCTGCTGCCGGTACTGAAGGTAAAAAGTATATTAATAAATTGGGTAATGATGAAAATAGATTGGTTAATTACAAGAGTAGTTCAGTGGTTGTCTTGGAAAAACCTAGTGCCGTTTCCTATTTCATTACAAATGAAAGTGGTGAAGTGTTAGATACTGCTGGTGTGTCCACAACAAAACTCTATAAGTGTGAAACAACCGGTTCATGTAGCAGCTTAGAAATTGGAAAGAATATTTACATGAATGGAGATGTTACCAGTACTATTCCATACATAAGCTGTACCGCTGCTAATGCTGAAAGTGAAATAGCTGCTTGTCAATTGACTAGTACATCGGATGAAGAGTACTGTCTGAATGGAAATAAATTATACAGTTGTAAGGCGGAAGGTTGTGGAAGTGATAATAAGGTTATCACTGCCAATGCTGCTACTAAATGTAGTGAAATTACTTATAAAGCTGGATTGTACGTTCCATATATGAATAATCAATTAATTAATTGTAGTACTAGTACTAGTACTAGTTATTGTTCTCTAGTTTCAAGTTTAAGTTTAGCTGAAACTTATTATATTAGTGCTGATGTTAATAAACCATTGATTAGATGTCGTAAATCATTAGATAAATATGTTTGTGAATCAGTAAGTACCAAAGTTGATGGTTATTACCTTGGTAGTACAATAATTGGTGGAAAAAATATTCTTATTGGATGTGTTGGAAAGATTTGTTCAGAAGTTGGTAGTCCTAGTGGTTTCTACGTTAGTGGTGATACCACCATTGGTCGTTTAATCTACTGTGTCAGTAGTAATTGTTACGCTTATGCCAAACCAAAAGAAGGATATTACATTAATGCTATTTATGGAGATGTTAATAGTGAAAGTCGTAAAGATGGTAAAAAGTTAATTAAATGTGATGCCACTACATGTACCGAGGTTAAAGCACCGGGACAAGGTTATGTATTGAATGCTGCAAAGGATATGGGTAAATCATCTAAACAGTTAATTCAAGTAGATTCAGAAGATCCAGAAGAGGTACTAGTCAATATAGACGATGTATTATATTATAATAGTGCATCCAGTGATGGTGTTATGATTAAATGCAAGGGAAAGGAATGTGCCACTTTAACTACTGCAAATGTTGGATGGTACCGTATGGTACAGTCAAAAAATCAATTGATTGGTTGTAAGATTGTTACTGGAACCACTGTTGGTTGTGAATTATACCAAGTTTCTAACCTTGGAATGGGTTATTATTATAATGCTGGTGAAGGAAGCTATCCATTATTTGAAGTTAAAAGTGAATATGCTTTTGATAGCAGTGCCGAACCACATAGTTACTACGTTAATGCTGATACAAATTCAGCGGAAAATGCAATTGCTTGTATGAGTGAAAAGGAATGTTCATTAGTGAAGGCTGAAACAGCAGCATGTTCTAATAATAATGCTGGTAAATTATCTACTGGTCATGGCGGTTTGGTTTATTGTAAGGGTGGAGATGGCGTCACCTATGAAAAATTAGTGGATGAAGAAGCCATTGTTATGGTTCCAGCAAAGAATATTCCAATGAGTGTTCCACAAGATACTGCTTTTGTTGCCATGCAAGTTTACGATGATCATGTGGTACATGTTAAGATTAATGGTTATGAATACTATGGAGGAAAGTTATACTTCTGTACCGATGATAATGTAGGTGTATGTGTCGATAAGTCATCAGATATAAAGCCAGGTTACTTCTTTAGATACAATACCGGCAAATTGAACTCTAAAATATGGCGTTGTGAAGATGGTGCTTGTGAAGAATTTAAGAGAGATATTAACTACGAAATTAATTGTACCTATTCCAATGTTATCATTGATGATGATAAGATAAAATTATGTATTAAGGATGGTAATAAGATTGATTTATCTGATCTAAAAATTAGTTATTTGTATGCATTGGAAACCAAAGAATCCTTGAAGGATGATGAAATCACTGATTCTATCTATAGAGGTTACCGTTTCCCAGGAAGATCCGGCAATAGATATATCATGGCTGTTGTATCTAAATATACTGTTTTGTATGATAGTGATATCACTGAAATTGAAAATGAATGTGGTCTTGAAAATAAGGAAGTAGCTGATCCAAAGGTGTACTGTATTAAGAATAATAAGGTTTATCTCGAAAGTAATGTGGGTAGTGTTGTTTCCGGAGAAATTGACGTTGCTCCAAAGGACGGAAAGGAAATAAAATCTATTGTGTATGGATATGAAACAAATGATGGTTGGTTAAACTATAAGGACAGTCGTTTATTGAAAGTTCATATTTCTATTGATAGTACCTACAAGTATGAATGTGAAATTGGTGGAACTTGTATTAAGAAAGAGAAGCAGGTTGATCCACCAAGAAGCTTCAAGGAAAACAATGGTGCTTTAATTAAAGTCGATTCATCTGATAAGGAAAGTGTTGTCGATGGTAAGATTGCTGATGGTACCTACTACACTCAAGCTAGTAGTAATAGCCGTAAGAGAGCTACTGGTGATGGATTTATTGAATGTGTCAATAATTTCTGTACATCTAAAGGTTCTTCTCCATTCGCACAACTCAAGAGTGATGGAAAGGTACTTAGCTATGGCTATGAAAATAAGAAAATGGGATTCGAAAAATTGTATTTCCTTGTCACCACTGGAGGAAAGTCAAAGGTATATGAATTAACGAATGCGTCATTCTCTGAAGTTAATACTGGTGTAAGAAATATCTTCTTAGATAACCACAATCAAATAATTAGTAATGGAGATCAAGATATCTCTTTATTCTTCAAATGTAATGCAGAATCTTGTACTGCAATTACAAAACAAAATTGTGTTAAAGAGTACTACTTGAATACGTACTACTTGAATACGGTTCAAACCGATAAGCAGGAAGGTAAGAATGCTCTTGTGGAATGTACTTCCTCTGGTATGTCATTTATTCATTGTAGTGAAATTAACGGTGAAAGAATCTATGAAAATGGTGCTGCTGATAGCAAGTCTAATGCAATCATTAGATGTACCGATAAAACTTGTTTCGTAGAAGAAGTCACGACCGAAGGAATTCCAGAATGTGAAGAAATTGCAACTGGATGTGCACGTGCCGATACTCATTTATTATTAAAGGATGGTCAATACTGTTATGATTCTATTACTAAAAAAATAAAGACAAGTGGTAGTCAATGTGTAGATGCTGTTTTTGATGGCGATGTTGTTATTTTAGATGCCACTCTTCGTGTAATGAGTGACAAAACAAGAAGTCATTACGGTGCCTCAATGTATAAACGTGATAGTGAAGGAAAATGGTACAGAACATTTGGTTACTCCTACGACACCACTACTAAAAATGTTTTGAAATGTGAAAATGATGGTTGTATTAAGATGGAAGATGCTGAATTAAATGCTAAATGTAGTGTTGTTGGTGCTGGTCATGTAATTTTGGATGGTAATGATTTGAAGATTTGTACCTCCTCAGGTACTTCTGTTGCTGTTCAAAGTAGTGGTGAAAAGGTATACCCAATGACTGTCGATACTAAAAATGACTTCCCTGAAATGGAAAGTGGAAATGAAATTTTAGTTGGGGTTAGCAAGACAGTAGCCTATGTTATTTCTAGTGATAAATATGTCAATTATCATAGTACAAATAATGTCATTAGTAATGGAAGTCCAGCAGGTAATACATTGTACTTATGTGAAGGAGATAATTGGAGATGCAGTAAAGTTGAATCCCCACAAAATGGTTACTATTTGAGTAGTTTTATGGGTTCTAATGTTATTAAGGTTAGTGGTAATACTATAACAACTGTTGCAAAGGATAATTCTTTAGTGTTTACTTATGGTACCTATAAATATTATGCGGGCAGTGCCACATCTGTATTTGGTAATGTAAATGTCATGACTAAAGCAGATGGAAAGAAGATTGTTGTTGAAAAATTAAATGGATTTGTTTTAATAAATGAAAATAAGTTGGCTGTACAAGATGATGTGGTTAATGTCAATGAAGGTGATCAATATGGATTGTATCAATGTAATGATGAAATAGGTAGTTGTAATCCAGTGAATGTAGATGATGCATGGTATTATTTAGAAGATGGTAAGGCTATTCGATGTGAAAGTAATCGTTGTGTCATTAGGAAATTGGCAAATAAATGTGATGCTTTCGGAGATCTTATCTTTGATGCTAAGAAATACCAAATCTGCGGTAATAGTGGTACCAGTAAGACTCCAGCAAAGGTTGAATTAAAGACTGGTACTTCATATTACATTGAAAATAGAGGTACGAAGGAAATTAGTTTCCCTAATCAAAAGAATTATGTAGTTGCTGTGAATCAAGCCGTCATTGGTATTGGTGTTATTGATGCGAAGGGAACTACTAAATTATTAGCTCTTCCTGATTGTGCTTCTTGTGATGGTAAAAAGGGAACCAATGGAAAGTATTGTAAGTGTCCGGTAAATAAGAGTAAGCCTGAACTAGGAAGTAATATATATAAGGGTAATGCCAGTGGAGGAAATGATAAACAATTTACCGACTTGAATAAGAACACCGTTGTAGTATTTAATGGAGAAGATTTGGCTACAGGTGAAACTGGTTATACTCCAACTATTGGTAGTCAGATGTTTATTTGTAAGAAAAGTGGTGCTTGTTTCTTAACAGAAGGATATGTCAAATTTAAGACTAGTTACTATGAATGTAAGTTTACTGGTTGTGACGCTGTTTCTGGAACGAAAACTAAAATTGGTCAATTGAATTCAGGAAAGCTTATATCGTCTAACGGTAATAATGGAGCATTTGGTTCCACCGAAACTCTCTATCACTATATTGAAGGAAGTAATGAATTCCCAGGATCTGAAAAGTACGTATCGTTTTTGGTAGAAGCTGGAGAAAACTATATGGTGATAAATACCGAAGAAGGTCAATATTTAATTGATAATTCTGGTAAGAAGTATTACACAGATCCTCAACCAGCTCCAACAGCGCCCGCAAATCAAAGAAGAGATGTCATAGAGGAAGTTTATGAAATTGAAGAAGAAAACGCTACTGAAAGAGAAGAAGTTACTCCTGTTGAAGATGGTAGTATTGGTATCGAAGAAGCGGAAAATATTGAGTTTGTTAATGAAGTTAATGAAGTTAATGCTGGATTCGAAATGAGAGCTACTACTACCGGAAGTTTATACAAGTGTGATGGTAGCAGCTGTAGTAAGATTACTAATCCTGCTAATGGATATTACTTAAATTCCGCATCTGTTCAAGAAAATAATAATAATTCGAATTACAAGAATTCTGCCTTAATTGAATGTAAGGGTGGTAGTTGCTATATTGCCGAAGAAATTGAATTTGATACTGATAATTGTAATAATTCTACTTTAACTCCTGTTGGTACCTTAATTAGAAAAAAGAGAACGGAAAGTAAAGGTGTGGTGACTAAATATAATGAATATCAACTTTGTACTAATGATGGTGCTGTAAGTTTATTTACTTCCGCCTCATCAAAATTAATGACAATTAGTGCAGGTGAGAAATTCTTAAATGTTGATTTATCGGAAGAGGATGATGATTCAGAAAAAAAGGTTAATATCATATTGAAGTATGGTACCAAGAGTGTGGAACAATTTGATAAGACTGGATATATTTTAACTAAGTCTGATAAGGATTATGAAATTGTGGATAAGTTAGCTTCTACCCAACAAAATATATTACATAAATGTTCTGGTAATCCAGTATCGTGTGAAAAAGTAAAGAACGTCAATAATGGTTGGTACTTTAACAATGAATTGTTCGGTGATAACCGTTACATTAAATGTGTAAATGGAAAATGTGGTGTTACTGCTGCCGCCGAAACTTGCACTGACAGTGGATCTATTATCTATAGTAATGGATTACACAGGGTTTGCGTGACTCGTGATAGTCAACTTATCATAAATAATTTATCAACGACAACAACTACCAGTATTGTTATGAATGTCTCATCTAACAAGGTATTCCCTGGCGTAGATTCAAGTAATGTCGACATTTTAGTGGAAATGACAAATGAGAGTGTTCAATTTATTAAGAGTAATAGTTATGTCGTTACCGAAGAAACAAGTATTTCTGATGCTACTGTTGCCGGTGATGGTACCATTGGTAAATTGTATAAGTGTATTGCAGGATACTGTGAATATGATAAACTTCCTTCTCTTGGATGGTATTTGAAATACAATAATGAAGGAAAGGCCGATCAACTTGTGAACTGTGACAACAGTGGATGTAAGTTAGTAACATCTGTTGATGAAGGATTCTATGTATCAGCCAAACGTGACATGCCATTAATTCAATGTGCAACTCCAAGAAAAGATGGCATTAATCAAAGTGGTGTAACTGAATGTTTCGAAAGAGATTATATGGAAGGATGGTATCTTGGAGGTAAGGTTCCATTAGTTGAATGTTCAAAGGAAGAAGGATGTAAAGAACATGCTTCTGCTGTGCCAGGTTGGTATCTTAATAATGACGACTTTGCTTTAGGTGCTGAATTTAATAGAACAATTCATAAGGTAATTAAGTGTTCATCGTCTGACGCGTGTGAGGAATACAAGAATGATTTGAAGAAAGATTGTGATGAAACAAAGCCAACAACTACTGCTGAAAATGGTGATATTACTTTTGCTTCCAACAAGTATAAATTATGTTTATCAAAGGCAAAAATAAATAAGGTTCTTCTTAAACAAGTTGAATTAAGTACAGCCTCAGGTACAGATAAGTATGTCATTACTATTGAAAGTAGTGATAGTTTTGCCAGTGGCACTGTTATTGTGGAAGTTGGACAAAAGTATGTTAGACTTGTTGAACATAGTGATCAAAAATACTATTTATTAAATAATGGTAGTACAACTAATACTTTATACAAATGTAGTAGTGGAACATGTGAAGTTGAAGAAGCGCCTACTGTAGATGGTATAGTGAGGTATGATGCCAACAAGGGTAATCTTATTAGCTACAAGGCAAATAAATGGGATGTATTAAAGGAAGAAGGTTTTGTATTTATCACTGCTGATGAAACTATAGTTACTAATACCGAAGAACATGAACCAAGTAAATTGTATAGTTGTAGGAAGGATGCAAAGAACAATTATAGATGCAGAGATATGGCACCTGAAGATCAAGAAATGCCTGAAGGTTATTATTATAATACAAAGATTGTTAAAGGAAAGAGTACAGATCCAAAATGGTACGGTTACATTGAAGGTTCTTGGGCTGTCATCCAAGATAATAAGAAGGAAATTCAAAAATGTACTAAAGTAAGCTATAAGAATAACGTATGTTACATGTCGTATGATAATGAACCCAGTGGTACTGATGGAAAGGAAATTGCTGCAGGTAATATTTGTATTGATGGAGATACCATCTACTTTGCTATTAGTAAGATAGATACTGGTATTAAGGATGAAGAAAACTGTATTAAGATTGATACCAAGGCAAGTGATACTTCTACAAAGTACTACAGAGTAGGTAGTAAAGATATATATGGTGTTGATAAATATGGTGTGTACAAGATCAATACTAGTGATAGTGATAATGATAATGTCATTGATACTATGACTTCAAAGGTTGTATTATTCGAAAAGACAGATATTGAATTTAGTGGTTATATTAAACCATATGACTATGGAGTATTTGCCGAAAAGATTATTAACTGTGTTGGTGGTAGTTGTAAATTGGATAATGTTAATTCATGTGCCTACGACTTTAAGACAGAAAAATGTACTTACTCTGGAAAGGCAGGAGATCTATGTATATCTAAATTGAATAATGTGTATGTCATGAAGAAAGCATCAACGGATGAAGCTCCTTGTCTAAGATACGACAGTTTGAAGAGATCACAAGAAGGTGAAGGAGGAACAGCTGTCGCAGGAAAGAATTACAGTGTTATTGATGGAAAGATGTATTACATTGATGGTAATCAAGTAGTTTATGTAGCCGGAGAAGGTGTTTATGTATTAGATGAAGCTGATAGAATTGTTGAAGTACACGATAAGATAAAGTTTAAGGATTCGGTATTCAGATTAATTGTATGTAATAAGGAAGGATGTGTTGAGAGAGAATCCTGTGCTAATGGTGCTCTAAATGAATATATATATGATCAAGATGTATTATACCGCTGTGATCCAACAAAGAATGTGTTAGAAAAGGTTAGTATTGGTGCCGGTGCAGTTGGTTATTATTTGAATAACCCATGGAATAATATTATCAAGTGTTTCAATAATTATAAATTGGAGGTTGAATGTACATTGATAAATTCTGACAGGGGTATGGAAGGATACTACAAGGATGTTGGTAATGACGGTAGAATGATTAAATGTGTTCGTAGCAATAATGAATTCAAATGTGAAAGTGAAGAGATGGTTGCTTGTGAATACAGTGAAGGTAAATGTGTTTCTGAAGTTGACTTATTAAGCAATAGTTACTGTTATGATAAAACTAGTAAGAAATTGGCTTATGTTGAAAACTACATAAGAAAACAAGATAGTGGTGATTGTATTGTAGGTGAAAGTTCAGATAGATTCTTCAGTTACAAGAGTTCTAAATTCTTAGGACATGAAGCAAGAAATGATTTAATAAAGGTAAATGAAAATTCTATTGTAAGTGTCTATGAAAAAGAACTTGGTTATTACGTAGTATCTACCAAGACTGGAAAGGGTATGACTAGTAGTGATGATAAGGAATTTAATAAATCTAGAATGTATAAGTGTGAAGAAAGTGGTTGTGTTGAAGTAGTTGATCCTGTAAGCGGAAATATTTATATTAATAAGGCTTCTGATCAACGTTTAATAGAATTTGATGGTGTGTCAAGGCAATGGAATGTTATTGACCAAAGATGTGAAGTAAGAAGTGAAAATGTTTACCAATGTACTGTTAATAACGAAATTGGTGATAAGGGTATTATTTATTTAACTGATGATGTAAGAACTAAACTCTATAAATCAAATTCTGTAAAGAGTTATTACAACAATAAGAACAGTAAGAATTACATGATTACTCCTGAGAATGAATATTCTAATGATAAGTATGTACAACTTTCGGAGGATAAGTACCAGTACGTTGTATTAAACAGTGGTGTTCCAAATGTAGAAGGTGATGCAGATAAGAAGTTGTATTACTACCACAGAAATGGTCAAATCATTGAAATTGAAGACCAAGAGGGTTATTATGTATTTGATGGTGATGGTGAACTTTCCTACACTAATATGATTGGAGCCAGTAGTAATACTAATGTGACTACCACTTATAAGTTCTTAAAGTATAGTGATGGATTATACAGGAGCGATAACGTTGAAAGCTTAGATGACGGTTATTACATGAATAGAGCGGACCATTTGAAGAGAGGTTTGTATCTTGAAGTAATGCATATTGTTGAAAAACCAGATGAACCAGAAGAAAATGACGAATCCACTGCAAGAAGAAAGAGATCTAATGAAGGTGACTTAACAAGTAAATTGGTAAATAATTTATGTACCAGTGTAAAGAAGAATGTTTGTGTAAATACTCAAGGAAGTAAGATTCAAAAAGGAGATGCATGTATTGTAAGAGATGGTGAATTCAGTGGAATTTATTTAGCTACTAAAGAAATTACTAATAATGCTCAACAAAAGGATGTAAATTGTATAAAGTATGATGAAGAAAATGTTTACTATTACGTTAAAGATAATGTAAAGGATAAGGAATTTAATAATTATGAATTTGCAGCTGATAGAACCATATCTAATATTATTATTGAAGTGGGTAAAGATTCCATAAATGTTATTAAGAGTAATGATGATAATAATTTGAATGGAAGTTTATATGTTATTGGTGATGATAATAAATTATTAAGTTCGGAGAAAGAAAAAACGGCTACTGGTATTATTTGTAAGGATAGAGAATTACAAGATGGTACGGTATATCAATGTAAAGAAGAAGCTGTAAAGAATAAGTTCTATTATTCTGACGTTATTGGAAAGGTTGTTTACTACTCTAATGCTGGATGGAAGGTTGTAAACAGCGGTTACCAATTCTGGAATAAGGATATGACCGGATCTCGTGTAACTGAAGTAGATACTGAAAAGGATAATGTTGATGTTGTTGTTGGAGGAAGTAGTAATGGATCAACTAATATTCTTGAAGGTGTCTATATTAACGCCATGGCTGATGAATTAAATATTGTTGATGTTGATTCTGATGGTAGTCTTTCATTAATAGGAAAAGAAGAAAGAAAGGTATGTAAAATTGAAAATAAGAAGTGTAAAGCAGTTGGTGAAGTTGAATTGGTAGATGGTAAATATTGTATTGATCAAACCAATAAGGTGGTATATTTAACTGTAGAAGAAGATAGCAATGCCTCTGGTGATGGTGCTGAAAACAAAGAAATAGTATGTTACACTGGTAAGAGTAGTGATGTTGTTTACCGTTTAAGTGGTGATGTTTTGTATAGATTAGATGGATTATCTACTCAAAAGTTATTAGATGGTTGGTTTATCTTGAATGAACAAAATAAAGCATTTACTAGTAGTTATGCAGAAAAAGCTAAGACCATTATTCAATGTTCTGGTGGTTATTGTGAAGAGAAGGATAAAGTAGAAAGTGAAAGTGTTATTGTAAATGCTGCTAATGGAAAATTGATGAAGGTATACAATGAAGTATACTTTGTCAATATAGTCAAACCAGGTTATTATTATGTTGGTGAAAGTGAAAAGATAATTTATTTGATTATGGATGATGGTACTATCGTTGGTGGAGTAGAAGAAGGTGAACATGAAGTAACGATATCTGGTAATAAGGTAGTTTACAATTACGATAAGAATAACATTTATGTTGATAATGTCAGTAACAAAATCGTAAAGGGTGATGGTACCGCAATTGAAAATGCTAATTTGAAATATGATGAAGACGGCGATGTTATTACCTATAAGGAAAAGTCTAATGCTAAAGGTGATACTAATATCTTTGTTATTGTTAGTGATGGTACTGACTCTACTATCTATAAGATAATGAAGAATGAATTTGAGATGGTAGAAGATGGATTGTATCTTATCACTGAAGATGGAGAGCCATATACATCTGATGAAATGGATAAAATTGAAACATTCTGTTACAGTGTTGGTGGTAAATGTGATAATGAAATGTTAGCAAATATTAAAAAGAATTATAAACCAAAGTTCTTTATTAATAAGGCTACCACACCAGTATCTGTTGTTGAAAATGACAGTGAAGAAGACACCTGGAGAATGGTAAAGGAAGATGGTTATTACTTCTTCTTCGAAGGTGACTATTCCATTAGTGAAAGTAATAATAGAATTGGAAGAGTGTTAAAGATTGAAGATGAAAATGTCATTGATGTCAGCGATAGAACTGGAGCAGAAGGTTTCTATCTATTCGATGAATTAATGGTGGAAGCCAATGTAGAAGGTTGGGAAGATGCTAAGAAAAAGATTACTACTGTATTTGTAGGGGAAAGCGGTAAATGTGAATCGTATGATCCAGCATTATCTATTGAAAATGGTAATTTATGTTACAGTGAAAAGGATGGATTATGTATAATGAAGTCAAATAAATCAAGTGTTAGCGCCAACTGTAAGTTTAGTGAAAATGAAAGTGAAAACTATTACCTTGTAGGTGATCAATTATACAAATATAATGAAAATTCATACCTGAAAGTTAAACGTCAAGGATTATTTGTTGTTGATAAGCGTGGCAGTATAATGAAATCTGGCATTGAAAGTAATGGTATTGCTTTTATTTGTAAGAAAGGAGTATGCGAAAGAGTAGAAGAATTGGAAACTCAATACTACTTGAATATGGCAAGTGATAATGAAGATGCCTATGTTGTATTAAGATATAATAAGAAGAATATGATGTGGGCAAAGTCTAATGTTAATGGATATTACTTCTTTAACCAATATGGAAGTCCGGTAGTGGAAGGAGAAGAAGTTAAATATGTATTTATGGTAAAGAATAATGGAAATACTATTGTAAATGTTAGTGAAAACTCTGCTGATGGTACGTTTGTTGATAATAGCAATGTTAATGATCCAATTATCATAAAGCGTAAGGGTAAGTGGGGTAAAGCAGAACATGTATCAAAGTGTAAGATTGTTTCAAATTACATTACATCTAATGTTAGTATGAAGGCTGGTGATTTATGTTTGGATGATAAGAAATTGGTAATAATAAAGTCTGCTAGAAACCAAAAGAGAGATGATACATACAGTTATGAAGGTATTGTAGTCGCCGAAGCTAAAGGAGTATACAAATATAATGAGAAGGATAAGGTTATTGAAGTCGTAGAAGATAATTCTATTGTTGCTGTAGATATTACTGGATATGTCGTCCTTGATAAATCAACTCAAAAACCTTTAACTGCTACTAAAGATACCGGATGTGATGTCTATAAATGTTCTGGTACAAAATGTGAATCATGGAATAAATCTAAGTATGTTGTAAATGAACTTTCAGAGGAAATACTATTAATAGAATACGCTAGTGGAAGCTGTAAGGTTGTAACTACTGAAGGATTCTATTTCTTAGATGAAAATCTTAATGCTGTAGGTAATAATGGAAGAGTTGGTAGTGCCTATCATGTTAGTATGAGAGGTCAAGATAAAATGGAAGTTGTTAGTAGTGTTGGTGTGTACTTCAATAAGGCCAGTAAAGAAAAGATTATAGTGACTGATGATGGTAAATTATGGAGTAATGGCAGTTCATTAACGAGTGATACTATAAATAAATGTACAGTTGAAAAGGATGACAATAGTGGAAATGTATGTAAGACATTAAAGGAAGAAATAAGTTATGAAAAAGGAAGTTACTGTATTGCACAAGATAAATTATATTTAATATTAGACACCGCTGAATTTAATACTGATGTAAGTAATTGTATTTCTGGTAAGAATGGAAGTCCAGAATATATAAAGGATATGACAGATTTTATGGGTGGTACTATTGCTAGTAATATGATTATTGAAGTTACTGAGGATGCTATTAGAATAGTAGATAATGGTTACTATATCTTTGATGAAAATAATAAGATTGTAGAAGAAAAGGATATGGCAAATCCAGAAGTTACAAAGAATGTAGTGAAATGTTACGCTAAGGATGGTTGTAATTCTGTTTCTATTGAAGCAGGTAATGTCATATTGACTGGTAATGGTAATATATATATTGCTGATATGGAAAGTCCAAGTGAAAAATTGTTACCTGTTGAGGAAGAAGGATTATACTTCTTTGTTGATGGGGAAAGCAGTAATGCTGAAAGTAATGCCGTAAGTGATATTATTAGAGTATCGAAGAATGGCAATGAAATTGTAAAGGAAAAATTAATGTTGGATGAATTAGAAAAGGGTGTATATGTTAATGCTGCTCGTAATACTGTTATTGGTATATATGATGGAGAAGAATGGACCTTTAAGGATGACACTTGTGAATATGATGCAGATGCAGGTACTTGTAATATTTCTGGAGAAGAAACTGTTGTTGGTAGTTACTGTAATAGCAATGGTAGTCTCTATGTTGTTTACAATGTAACCGAATCTGTTTTGTGTTACCCAGGAAATGATGAAAGTCCAATTCAAGTTGCCGTTGAAGATGGAATTATTGTTGCTAAGGAAAAGAGTATTAACTACTGGACTGAAGAAGGACATTATGCCATTGATAGTACTAGTTACAAAGGTCTTAATTCCACTCAACCTGTATCTTCAATATTTGTTAAATGTGAGTTTGGCGGTAAATGTGCTGAAGAAGAACCAGAAGTTGGTAGTTACATTAATAAATCTGTTGAAGGATGGAATATTGTAAGTTATCCAGCTGAAGGAGTTGAATATGGTAGTACTACGGACAAGAAATGTACGGTTAATGATGATGAAACTTGTACTTCAACCGAAGATTTAGATGTTGGTGATGTGTGCATTGCTTCAAGCGCTATATATTTGGTGGCCTCTCAAGGAAAGTGTATTAAGAGTGAAAAGTCTTTAGTTAAATATAAATATGTTAATAGTAAATTGTACATGTTGAATGATGATTATGTCATTCAAAAGTATGATGGTTTCTTCTTTATTGGTGATGATGGACGTGCCATTAGTAATGTAAAGGATTACGCCAAGAAGGGTACTCACGGATATATTTGTAATCCAATTGCTATTGGTGGTAAATGTAGTGATATCAAAAAAGTAATTAAGAAGGTCAAATACTTTATTGATCATAACACTAAGAATGAAGAAGGATTTGTTGTTGTAAAGTTTGATCCAAGCAAGAAGTCTAAGCGTGAAGAAGAAGGCAGTAGTTCATATGAATCTATTGATGAAGAAGGTATATACAAGACTGATGATGGTTTTGTAAAATGTGAATATAATGAAAATGATGAAATTACTTGTCATGAAATTGATGAAGAAGGTACTAAGATGACTGAAGATGGTGAAGTCTTTACTTGTAAGAGAGAAGAAGTTGAAGAAGAAGAAAAGGGTGAAGATGGAGAAGATGAAGAAGAAGGCGATGGAGAAGAAGGAAAAGAAAGTAAGAAAGGAAAGGTTGTATGTACTCAAGAAACCAAAGGTGGATATTATGTTGTTGATGGTGAATTGTATGACTGTGAGCTTAATGAAGAAAAGGATGGATTAGACTGTAAGAAAATGGATAAGGAAGGTTACTTCCTTTCAAGTCCTGATGATGTTCTTTATCAATGTGTTGAAAAGGAAGAAGAACCAGAGGAAACTACATCTGCTGAGGATGATGGTGAAGGTGATAAGATTAGCAACAGGTATAATGAAGTTAATGCTGAAGGTGATGCTGCAGTGGATGATAAGGGTGAAGATTCTAATGATGAAAATACTACTAAGCTTGATGATGTTGTTGATTCTGATGATGAAACTACATCGTCAACCGCCGAATCATCTACTACCGAAACAGAAAGTAGTACATCTACTACTGAAAGTACTACCACAGATACTCCTACTCCAACTTCAAGTGATGAAGAAACACCACTTGATGTTGAATGTAAGGTTGTAGAGTGTAGTGATGAACCAATTGTTAATGAAGATGGTAAGGAACTCTATGTATGTAGAAAGGTTGATGATGAAGGTAAATGGGAACCACAACAAGATTGTAGTAGTGGTAACTTTGTTAAGGTGGATGATGACTACTATAGTTGTGAAGATGAAGATGAAAAGGGTGAAATTCCACCAGAAAACGTTGATCAACCAAATAAGGAACACACTGTTGATGAACCAACAGAAACTAGTACTACTGAAAGTACTACTGAAGAACCAACCAGTACTTCTACTGAAGCTGAAGAAACTACCACTACCACCACTACCACCACTGTCACTACGACAACAGCAGCAGAAGAAAGTACTAACACTACCACCACTTCTACAACAACAAAAGCAGAAGAAAGTTCTACCACTACCACTACCACAACTACAACTGGTGATGCTGCTCCAACCACTACAGAAAATCAACCTAACTCTTCTTCAACTACAACGTCAACTACAAAGCCAACTGATTCACCAGCAGATGGAAGTGGTGCTTCTTCATTAATTAGAAATATACCATCTCTATTCTTCTATCTTATTCTCTTTAGTTTTACATATATGTTATTTATTTAATTAATTAATTGAAATTATTAATCATTCCTAATTTTATTATTATTATTAATTAAAATATTACTATTGAAGTATTTAAATTTACATTTTTATTAAAAGAATTATTTATATATGATATATACTACCTAAATATTTATTAAATATTAATGATGATTAAATTATAAATATAATTATAAATATATATATATTTAAAGTAAACCTTTATTATATAAATATTACCATGTTAATAATGAACAACAAATATTAAAAAAAAATTAAAAGATATTGATTATCATTATCTATTAAAATAATAGAAAGTAATACGTAAATATAATGTATAATTTTTTTTATAATTAATATTATTATATTCTTATAGTTATAAAAATAATCGTATATATAAATCATGTAATGAAATTATATTTAATATTCTAACAAGTAATTTTTGATAAGATAAATAAATAAAGCCAATATAAATAAATATAAAAAAATAAATATAAAAAAAAAATGTGTATGGTATATTTTAGTAATTATTTTATAATTTATTAAAGGAAGTGGTGGTGATGGGAATATTTGAGTTATATTTTTATAATAATAGATAAATATAAATTTTGGTATATGTGTGTATATATATAAATAAATATTTTTGGTATATGTGTATTTAGCATAAAATAATAATGAAAGGTAATAAAAAATAAAAATAATAAAAAATAATAAATATAATAAATATAATAAATAATAAATAATAAATAATAAATAATAAATAATAAATAATAAATAATAAATAATAAATAATAAAATTCAATAGGAATACTATTAGCCCTTTTTTGTAATAAAGAAGGGCTAATGGTATTCCTAAGACATAAAAAGTCACTATTGGAAAAATATTTTAAAGTTTTAAGGCATAAAATAAAAGGACACAGTTATGAAAATAACAAATTTATATACAACAAACAAATTATCATGTTCATTATCAAGTATCCTCATCTTAATTTAGGTTTCTCATGTATTATTCGAATACATTGTGGTTTTTCATATAACACTATCATTGCAATAAGATCGGGTAAAGTTACCAATGATTGCCCTAGAATGTGTCCCTGCTGTGGCCAGGGTGAACAATCTTTTGATCATTGGGATTTTTCCTGCTCTGCCCTTTCTTCCCACAGATGTAATTCTTTGAATTTCATCAATGACCTTTTTACATTATTCTCTAGGAAGTTTAAAGAATTTCACTCTACAACTTCCTTGTGATCTATTATAGATTTTGAAAAATATATCAATCATTTTATTTTAATGTTCCTTCTTGGTGGAACTTTAGCTCTAAATGAGCTACGTATCGATAGTGGGGAACGGAGACACTTGAATAAACTTCTCATTGAAGGTTTTTCTGAGTCTCCTGTTCCGTATATTGTGGGTTTCGCGGAATTTCTTACCAATGCAATACCTATCATTAGTAGCTCGTTTGAACTATTATTTGATAAGTATTGTAAAATACCAATCACAACTAGGAGCGTCGACGTCGTACCGATAGGACATATATTTAATAATATTGATATAAATATTAATAATATTATTACAAACACAGGGTCGTCTAATTTACTATCATCAACTGGTAATAGTAATGAGGATGAACTCAGGGAGAGTTTAGTGGACACCACACTATCTATATTAAAGATGTTACTTCAATGTTTTATTATTTTAATTATTCTTGCTAGGCAGGGTCTAACCCCTAATAGTACAACAAGCTGAATTTTTTATTTTCATGTATTTTATTTTTTATTTTTATTTTTTATTTTTTTTTTACTTATATTTTTTATTTATTGTACTGTTAACCTACATGTATCTTTTATTTTTATTACATTAAATTTAATAAAACAACGGAAGAGTGTATTCTCTTCCTTGTCTAAAAAAAAAATTGTAATAAAGAATTCGATTAGAAGTATCCATCTGCTTCTAAATGTCTTGAAATAATTTTCAATCAAATTTGGAATGGTTCTTTTCCCAAAAAATAAAATTCTGCTTCTATTGTTTGTATGGTTTCTAAAAAATATTTTTGTTGGTTTATATGGTATCCACCAAAAAAAGTAAAAAATTTTTTCAATCATAGAAATTGTAGCTCTAAACATCGTTTTCCTTAAACCAATTGATTTAATGGAATGGACCTTAACTTTGGAAATTCCTTTTGAACAGGTAAGAATATTTTAGTATTTTTTCATTTAAATAAAATATACTAATTAAATGGGAAATAATTTTTACGTAAAAAGTTTAAATCATTGTGGATTCAAAATAACTTTGAAAAAGATTGGTTTATTTATTTCATTACTCTTCGAATACTACACAATTATATAAAAATAAAAAAAAATTCAGTAAACTTTTTTGTTTTTTCATAATTAAAATAAATACTAAAAAGTAAATTTAAGTTTTTTTTCAAGATTCATTTTTTCATAGGTAAAAGAAATATTAAAAAATATTTTATTTTTTTTTTTTTTTTTTTTTACATTATTCATTTTTTCAAAGGTAAAAGAAATAGTAAAAGAATACTTTAGGTTTATATCAAAATTATCTTTATTTTTGTTTTCAAGTAACTGAAAGCGATGAAAAATGGTGATAATTTTTATATACGTAATATAAGTGGGATATAATACTATTCGGCCAAAATTTAAGAAGATTATTTTTAGGTTGAAATCATTATTGTTAACTGCATGAGATTTTGACATAAAACACTGTGGCTCTTGGACCGAATAATTCTGTTTCAAATTTCACTTTTTTTTTAATTATTTATTATATTTATATAAAATTTTAATAATAATTATGTTAATCAATCGTGTATTTTTTAAATAGAATTTGATAAATAAAAATATCCTTGTATTTTGTTTTTTACTTAGAGTCTTTGATTTGATATTAAAATTTCTTTAACAATAATAAATAAAGATAAAATATTCAACCGTAATTATATAATCATTTTAATTATTTTGTTGTGTATTTCAAAATATATTATTGAAAAGCCTATAATGAGCGGTTTTATAACATTCTTCTTTACAATGATTTTCAATTTAATTTTAAATAATTATAATTAAATGTTTTTTTCAAAACTATTTATAATTATATAAAATAAAGAAAATGAATTATTTAATTTAACCTTTTTTTTTGGAGGAGGAGGAGAGGAATATTTAAGATTTACAAAAATTGAATATTAGGTAGAAATTTGGTATATCAGAATAATACGTTATGACTTCAGGTTCTTTAGAAGGAATTGCTTTTTAAGTTTAAAAGGATGAATTTCGTCACTTCCTTGAAAATATTTAAATCCCGTTCCTGGAACTTGTCCATTATCAGTGGCAAATAAAAATAATTTAATTTGGTTTTCATTATTAACACATTATATTTTTTTATAAATATTATTTTTATTATTAATTTTTTACCTTTTTTTTATTTATTTTTTTTTTTTTAATTTAAATATTCAAAAACGGTTAACTGAAAAAAATTGAATAGAATGAATATTACTTTCTTAATATTAATAATACTAATAATAATATCATTTTTATTATAGCCTTCATAATTTGCATTATTTTCCTAATCTTCAACAACATTTTTACTATTAATTTTGCTATTACCAGAAATTAAATAATTTTATATCATTTACAAATAAAATATAAATTTTATTTAAAAATATTTATTAATTATTAAAGGAAATATTTAAATTTAAATTTATTTAAATATTAATAGTTAATTATTAATAATTAATTATTATTTAAATTTATTATTACTTTTTTAATTAC
>KZ150765.1:40283-54888 GCA_002157105.1 Piromyces sp. E2 | reverse complement strand
TTTTTTTGTATTTTTCCTTCCAACAAAGTTTTATTCATTAAAAATAGAAAAAAGGATGAAACCTCTCAACATTAACATTTATATTTGATATTGCCTAATAAAAGGAAAAATCAATACAATGCAAAAATAAACATTTATTCGTACCAACAATAGTACAAAATTCACAATCACTCTTTTTTTTTTTTTTATTTAATAATTCTTTTGCAATAACAAGTTTTTTTTTTGCCACATCCATCATCTATTTAATTCATTGATTTTTTTTTGGAGGAAGTGTCAGTAGTGTTTCAACGGTTAATATCCGCAACCTAAAAAAAATAAAACAATACTATTAAATGTTAACTAAAATCATTCATTTTGGAAAGACGGTATGGATACCGTTAACTTACATTCACAATAAAATCCCATGAAAAAAAAAAGGGATTAATAATTTAATACCTTATAAAATAATTAATAAATTCAACATTGATTCTTCAAATCTCAAAATAAAGTATTTTTGGAATATGAAAAAATACTTTACATTCAAATATTTTATAGTTTTAAGTGTAGAAAAAAAAAAGAACTCAAAAAGGAAAAAATAATTAAAAGGTAAAAACCGGATTATTAATTATAAAAAGATATACGTAAAGTATTAGTACAGTTTATAATAAAAAAATTTTTTTGGTTTACTCTCAAACACAATGGTATACTCTCAAACACAATATTCAAAGGAATTGCCGTGAATGATTTCAGCATTAGCCAATGGATATTAATGCATTATATTTTAAAAATACTTTCTTTTTCTGAATTAAAACCACAGGAAAATCACTACATCGATTTTTTTTAAAAAAAAAAAAAGGGATAACATGGATAATATTTCATTTCTTTAACATCACCATTCCTTTAACCATCAAATTATCCATTTTATTTAGATCAAACTATTCACTATATCATTATTTTATTTTAATTTTTCATTGTAAAAAATTTGAGGTAGAAAAGTTATTTACTCTACTTTTTAAACTATTCTTTATTTCCAAATTGTATGTTTTTTACGTCCCATAAAATTAAAATTATTCTAATACCCAACACCAAGAATTATTTTATAGGTTTTATTTATATTACAAAAATCCTTTTATTATATAATATTTTAATATTTTATCTATTTTTGAAACATATTTATTTAATTTAATTCTACTAATGAAAACTTTTAAAATAGTTTTCTTATTTTTTTTATCTTTTTTATTATTCTTTTAATTATCCTTTTGTTTTATTAACAAGTCTTTTTTTATTATTATATCAAAACATAATATTTAAAGTGAAGTTTCGTTCATGAAGAATAAAACAAACAACAATAAATGCTCTTATGAAAAAAGTAAATCCATAATTAAAATTTTTGAAAATAAAAAGTATATTAGAAATAAAAATGACTCTTACAAGTTAAATATATATTTATAATATTTTTTTTTAATTTTATATAATTTTCAAGAAAAAAAAAAAGGTACTATTATTAATAGTATTAGGGCTGTTATTTTAAAAAAATATTTACTGTATTGATGGCCTGCTTGACATTAGTATTTCCCTTTTAAAATTCAATTTTTTCTTTTAAAATTCGATTTGCCTTTTAAAATTCTATTTCCCTTTTGATATATTTTCTCCCGTCTTTTTTTTTTAATAATTTTTTTTCAATTTTTTTTAGTCCTAACCTCACTTTCCAATTTTTTTCTTATTTAAATTACCCCCAATTTTAAAATAATTTTATTTTAGCCTAATCCTGAAATTGGGGTAGACGTTAATTTATGGATGTTTTATGGAAAATATAAATTTCATGAAATAAACGTTGAAATGGCGAAATGACCTGCCATTTCCTTAAAAAATATTTTAGCAAAAAATAATATTTTATTAAACCGACAGTCCAAATACTCAAGATAAAAGAAAATATCACGTAATTAATAATAGAAATAATACAAAACTTTCATGGAATAAAAACAACATTCATCGAAAATTTAAATAAAAACAAATAAAAAATTGTATACAACTGTATCATTTGTTATGTATTACCCTACGATAAATATAAACATGAAATTTTATAATAAGTTGGTATTATTTTTATATAAAATAGTAAAAACGATATTACCCCATGTAATGTTTGTTCCTTTTTCTTTTTAATTACCATGATGCACACTTTAAGTAAAGAAACAGTTATTTATAATAAATAAAAATTTAATAATCCTTCATATAAGTATGTAAGAGTGAGGAAATTATCAATTGAAATAGAAAAAAAACATCAATATTCCTTCAATATTCATTAATATAAAATATTATTACTTTAATAAAATATTAAATATATTGACATATTTATAATTATAAAATAAATAGCTAAATGACATAGTTACTATTTCTTTTTATTATTTTAGAGATAATAAAATAATAAATATTAGTAATAATATTATTATTATCATTATTATTTTATATATATCGTTTATCTTTTATAATAATATCAACTAATATAATAATAAAATGTATTTTTTTTTATTCGTAACCTTCCCCCATTCGCCTTTTTAAATTTTTTTTAAATCAATATGTATTTATTTAAATATGTATTTTATTCATTTATTTTTAATAATAAAAAAAAGTAATTTATTGTAATTTATTTATTGTATCCATTCATTTTTATTATTTTTATTGATCTTTAAATGATTCCAAGGGAACGGAGCTGGGTCTAAAAAAAAAAGAAAAAAACCCAAAAAAAATAAAAATTATATATATTTTTTGGTGGTTATAAATCAGAAAAAAAAAAGAAAATAATGTTATAAATAAAAATAAAAAGTATTCTTTTTTTTTTTTTTTTTTCTATTTTTTACTGGTCATTTTTGAGGTAAAATAAAGGAAAAAGAAAGAGAATTAGTTATTTGAAAGTAAAAAAAAAAAAGTGAATTAAAAAAAAAAGAAGAGGAAGAGATTTTAAAAAAATTATTATTTTTTTAAAATTGAAAACTTTTTTTTTTCATTTCTTTTCTTTCTTTTTTTTTTTCGCTTCATCACTTTTTACAATAACTTTTTTTTTCCTTTGAAAAATTGGGTATAACGAACGGGAAAAAACAAATAAACAAAACCATAAATATATTTTTAATAGAAAAAAAAAGGAGGAAAAACCAAAAAAAAATCCTTGAATTTATATTTTAATAATAATATATTTTTTGATATCCCTTTTAATTTAAAAAAAAAAAAAATATCCATTCCTTAAAATATAATTCATTGTGTCGTTTATCAACTTATTATTCGAAACCATTTGTCAAAAAAAACCTTCAAGTCATAGGCAATAACATCTTAGATGCTCACTAAACAAAATTTATATGACGAATAATTATTTTAAAAATATATAATACCCAAAGAAAAAAAAAAGTTATTTTTTTTAAAAAAAAAGTATTAAAAATGGTACATTTTATAAGGCTAAAACAAAGGTACTTATCATCATCAGTCTATATTTATTATTCATATAATGTGTGAATGACATATATCATTAATATTTTTATTATATTATTATTTCAATGATAAATTTCCATTGATCGTGAGTAGTATACCATTTATATTATTATCTTTATGTTCCATACGAAATGTGTCTGGAGGTAATAATTAAACCATTATTATTATTAATGTAAATATTTAAAAAAATAACTATTATTTTAAAATTAATATAAAATTTATTTATTTATTTTAATAGCAATACCTGAATGCGCCACTACTCCGTCGGATAATTTATGTACACAAACAGATGAACCAACAACAATAGGTAATGAAAGTTATTGTAAAAAAATAGAAAGTGAAGGAGTACTTAAATTGTATAAATCTGTTTCAAGTCCAAGTAATAAATGTGAACCAGTTACGACATTAGTTTCACTTTTAGATTCAAGTGGTACAGATTATGATTATAGTAGTTCTTCTGGTGCAGCTTTGATTTTTGATTGTAATGATAATGGTTGTACTCAATATAAGTCAAATTATTATCTTGCCACTTCAAAATTATATGGATGTGATGAAAATGGAAGTTGTACCAACCAAAGTACCTTTGCTGTCGGTTATTATTTAACAGGTGCACCGAGTTCCGATAAATATTCAAAATTAATCCATTGTGCAACAGCAGATACAGCAAGTAGTTGTTCTTCGGAAGTCTCCATGGCAGCTGGTGTTTACGGGAGTGGTGACACAACTTATAAAGTGATTAACTGTTCAGGAAGTCCTTTGGTCTGTGAAGGTCTTGCCTCACCGACGGATGGATTTTATTTAGATGCATTAAATAGTAAAAGCATTTACTCGTGCAAATCCAGTACCTGTACCAGTGCCATTGCTTCAAAAGGTATTTATGTTAATGCGGGTGCTACTGATTCGGTGATTAAATGTGTTACTACCTGTGAAGCAGAAACAGTTTCGGCAACTTCTTGTTCCGGCGCTGGTGACCTAATTAAATCCGGTACGGATATTAAATTTTGTATTTCAGATAAGGATGATGAGGCCAAAAAAATTAATCCTGCCGCCCAAGATGCCTTTATATCTTTAGCTAAAGGAGTGACATTTCCCGGTGCTTCCACCTCTAAAGACTACAAGGTTAAAGTAAGTACTGAGGGTGCCGTTTATCTTGTAGAGGATGCTAAAGTGGAAACTTGTACCGAAGAAAAAGATTCTAGTAGTGCTTGTATTACCGATCATGTTGCTACTCAACATTGTATTGCAAGTACTAATGAACTTTTAAAAACAGACAATACATCTAAGTGTGTCGTAGCTGTAGATTCTGCTGGCAATGTCTTTTTGAGTAATAACTATAAGCCAGTGACGATGGCAGCTGCCGTAACCGCAAAATATGGATATGCTTGCAGCGCCGATTCAATTTGTGAAATAATTAAAGGTTATATAATTACTGCTTCCACTAGTATTGTTAAATGTAGTGGTTGGACAGGAGATCCGTGTACTTACACAGCCTTAGGATCGGACGAAACTTGTTCCGCAACAACCACAGATGGTGTACTGGTTACCAAGGCAACAAAAATTTGTTTTGGAACAAAGGAAGTTGCTCTTGAAACTGATGCTAAAATTGTTGCTTTTCAGTTAAATGAACTTAGTACCAATTATGGTAAAGACAAGGATGAAATTGTTATTTTATCGGCTTCTTCCACCCAAGTTATTGTTACAACAATTGCAAGTGGTAAGTCCATTTGATTTTTTTTAATCATTATTTGTTGTTGTTATTGCTATTGATATTATTAAAAAGAAAATATGAAAAGGGAATAAAAAAGTTTTTTATTTAATGGAAATATTAATAATAAGAAAAAAAAGGATAAAACAACGTTTTAATTTTTTAGTTCAATGTTACTGTTCTTTATTGTAGTTTTTTTCTGATATTAGAAATATAGTTTTATTATTTCTTTTTTTTTTGCTACGGATATAAAAAAATTACAATTGCCTTTTAAAAGACTAAAATAAATAAAAGTGGTAGAGAAAATAGTTAATACTCCCTATTTATTTTCAATACAACAGAGAATATAATTACGTATTATTATAACATTAAAAGTTCATTCCTTTTTTTTTTCAATTCTCTTAAAATTATACATCATATTAATTTTTTTATTTTTTATTTTTTTTTATTATTGTAATTGTAATGCATAGCAACTGACAATGTAAAATATTTATTAAATCAAAATTCTGCTAAGGAAAAACGTATCATTAAATGTGATAGTAGTTGTGCAGTTGATCCAGGTAAAGTAGGATATTATTTGGATGCTGCAACAGAAGATACTAGAGAAACTATTAGTGGTTTAATTAAATGTACTAATCCTGAAACAACAGCTTGTGAATCATTGGCCTCACCTGCTGGATATTACGTTGATGCGGAAACTGGTACCACAGATGAAGATGGCCATGTTTCCTACACTGGATTAATTCATTGTGATGCGGGTAATTGTAGCAAACCATCGATAACTGAAGGTGTTTATTTAAATGGAGGTGTAGATGACACTAATAAATTTACAAATGCATTAATTAAATGTACTGGATCTGGAAATAATTTGTCGTGTGTGGAAGTTTCCTTGACACCAACAGACGACAACGGCACCATATTTTTATTAAATGATAAAACTATTGTTCGTTGTTTAGATGATACAACAGGTGGTTGTGCTGTTGTGGGTACAAGTTCATTATCTGCTCTTTATGGTTCAGCTGATGTTCCATTTTATTATGTTAATTCAGGTGTCAGTGGTTTAACAAATGCAATTATTAGATGTGTTGGTACCACTGTCGATACAGAATTATGTTCCCCAATTAATGCAGAAAATGGCTCTGTTTATTTCAATGGTAATATGAAAACAGATGACAATGCTAGTGGTGTTGATGATCAATTAATTACGTGTGATAGCACTGGTTGTACAACTGAAAAGATAACTTTATCAGAAGATAAACCCGAAACTTTCTATAAAAATTCAGGATCTTTTTCAAACGGCGGCGTTATCTATCCGCTTATTAAATGTACATATGATGCCAGTGGTCGAAAAACAACATGTGCAGAACAAGCTGGTGTAGCAGGAACTTTCTTTGTTAATGGAGTTTATCGTGGCACCGGTAAAAATTATCTCATCCAATGTACTAGCACCACGGAATGTGCAATTTATGAGGAAGCCAAGGGAGAAGTAGGCCAACCAGAATATTATATTAATGGAGCCGGTTCAGGAGTGAATAAAGCGGTTTTAAGATGTGACATTACTGAAAAGGCAGCCCCCGTCAATAAAAGAGTAACACCCGCAGTAGAAGTGGTGGAGCCACCTGAAATTGAAGGATCCTGCATTGCTTTAACAACAGCCGCCAATAAAATCTATTTAAATAGTGCCACTAATAAATTAATTCAATGTGCCAGCAATTGTTTTGCTTATGATGGTATTGGAACGGAGAGTGAAAAGGCTTTCTATATTAACGGCGATATTCCAGCGGCACCTGAAAATTATAATGGTGCAATAATTGAATGTGGTACCACTTGCTCTATTACCAATGGAAAAGATCATAATGTGTATGTTAATGCAAATCTTTCGGTTTCTACCGGATCAACGCAGAATCAAAACGGTGTCGCTCGTAAACCATTAATTATTTGTAAAGAGAATACGTGTGTTGATTCAGAAGCTTCAAACACAAATACATTTTATGCTAATGCCGGTATTGAAACTGCTAATGATTATGCTAAATTAATTATTAGTTGTACCTCAAAAACAGAGGCGTGTACCAAAGTTAATGGTGCACTCAATGCTATTTATGTTAATGGTAATTCCGGTAATGATGTCAATAACAAATTAATTATTTGTACGACTGGAGCTTGTCATCCCTCCGAAATTACCTTTGAGGAAGGAGTCACAAATAAATATTACATTAATTCTGGTATTGACACTCAACATCCATTGGTATTGGCACTTATTACTTGTGTAAAGGATGGTGCTTGTACCCCTAATGATGTTACTTTACCTTCCGGTATAAATGAAGTCTTTTACCCTAATGGAAATTATGGAGTTGATACTACCAATTATTTAATTAAATGTTCCGATTCTTGTGTACCCTATTCTAATACCGATATTAATTATTCTGGTAAGGAATACTATATTAATGCGGTGGATACCGCTTTAGAGGACGCTATTATTGAAGTTACTTTTACACGCAATACTCCACAAGGTCGTAAGCGTGAAGATACCTACACCGCATCGATGAATTTAATTACACCAGGATCAGGCTTCGTATATATTAATGCGTTCGATAAAAACTTGATTCAATGTCACACCACTTGTGCACCAATTACCACTCTTGTTGGTACTGAAGCTAACCCAACGTATTTTGTGAATGGCGATGCCGAAGAAGAAAGTAGTAATTACCTTGATCGTTTAATTAAATGTGAAGGAACCACCAAAAAATGTTCGCTTATGAATGGTCGGGATAACGGTGTTTACATTAACGGGAACTTTAAAACTACCAATAATGCTAATGGTGAAGAAGGAAAACGTCTTATTATTTGCAGTGAAAATAAATGTCAATCCATTGCAGATGCTGCTGCCGCTGCCTACTATATAAATGGTGATTTCACTAAAACTGATTTGACCGATGCCTTAATCCGATGTACTGACACAGCTGCAAATGCATGTAAAATCGTCACCACTGGCGTTAAAGCAAATCAAATTTACTTAAACGGAAATTTCAAGGTTGGTGATGATAGTGTTTTCACCGACACCACCCATCAATTAATTTATTGTTTGGAAGACAAATGTCAGGGTAAACCGACTCAAGCCAACAGCGATAATAATGAATTTTATATCAATGCCAGTGATGGCACCAAAGATTTAGAAAAAGACTTAATTAAATGTTATGTCGATCAGAATGGTAAAAAGGTATGTGGAGAATTTGATGGTAAACCAGATTTTGTTTACCTGGATAGTCTCATTAAAGGAAATATCATCTATTGTACCACCGCGACCAATGGTTGTAAAAGTAAACCAAGTTTCGAAAGTGAGGAAAGTGGTGATTTACCCAAATTCTATGTGAATGGGGATGATATTGATTTCGAAGGAAGCACCGACAAAGATCCATTAAATGGAGATTTAATAAAGTGTACTAAAACTAAAGTGGATAATGAAGTTAAGATTACGTGTATTATCACCAAAGGAGAATCCAATAATGTTTATCTAAACAGCAACTACAGTGAAGAAGATGGTGACACCGTAAATCAATTAATTATTTGTACCAATGAAAAAGGATGCCTTGCTAAACCTTGTTCTACTACTCCAGCTACTCCAGCTAATCCTGCTAATCCTGCTAATCCTGCTAATCCTGCTAATCCTGCTAATCCTGCTAATCCTGCTAATCCTGCTAATCCTGCTAATCCTGCTAATCCTGCTAATCCTGCTAATCCTGCTAATCCTGCTAATCCTGCTAATCCTGCTAATCCTGCTAATCCTGTAAACCCCGCTGATCCTGCCAATCCAGTAGAGGAAGAAAAATTCCCTAAATACTACATTAATTCGGGAAATCCAAACAAACTTGAAAAAGGTCTTATTAAATGTACTGATTCTGAAGAAGCCTGTACATCCACCATTTGAGCAGAAAAGACGTTCATTTGGTAGAGGTGTTGGGAGTAACCGTAAATGGTATTGGTGATACTACTGGCTCTGTAACATTCTCCGATTTCACGATTCTTAATATCAGACTTGGCCAAAACCAATTCTCCCTTGTATGTGATACAGAATTCTTGGTTCTTGAGATCGGCGTTAGGGGTACACTTGTTATTGGCGAAAATGCAGGTGATATCTTTGGAATAGGCAAAGGAATACGAATCGCTATTTACATTGTATTTCAAGATACGTTTATTGACATCGGCATAGTATGTCAAGGATTCGGGTTTATCTATGATACTACAACTACTTCCATTACACTTGTACAACTTGACATTTTCATCGTTGTACGCGTCAATATCATTTCCACTCACCAAGGCATTCTTGGAGGTATTAATGAAATAGTAACCGGTTTCGTAGAATTGGAGGACACTTCCCTGATCCAAGAGGTAGATGTTGGATCCGACGGTGAAATACATATCGGTGTAGGCATCATTCACTTCAAGACAGTTGGAGTTGGTGGTAGTGTAGACATAGGTAGCCGTCACTCCAGAAATGACATTGGGTTTCACCACCACGGTGTCGGTAGCGAAATAGAATACGGAACGATCGGCATTGGTACAGATGTTACCAGCAGAAATGGAAGTGGTAGCTGATTTGGTCATGGCATATTCCAGGGTGATGTAACATTTATTGTTATTGAATTCACACACCGGAATGCCGGCGACTTCGCTTGGTGAAAGGAGAGAACATTTACCGGCAATACAACGAATAATACCGTAGGCTTCATCGGTGTCTCGGGGCATGGCAACACTCCTTCCATCTTCTTCGACGTCAACGTCAGCATCATCAGAGGAACGTTTACTACCATTGGTAAAGTTTTTGAGGGCACCACGGAAAATACCGTTTTTGACGACGACCGTACGACATTTTGAACCGGATTTACAGCGAATGAGGACGTTAGGAACAGAGGACATATAGAAACCATTGTTGGTGGCTTCGGTGGCACAAGTTATGACTTGACTGGTTTGCGTACAATTGATAATGTTACTACTACCTTCAGTGGAATCGGCGTTATCGTAGTAATTGACAGTGGGAGTGAATTCAACACAGTTGGAAGGACTGGTACACTGAATCAAGAGGGTATTGGAATACGTCAAGTAATAACCAATCTTGGCCTTGTCAGAGGAACAACCATAACCATAAGTAAAGCCATTCTTGCCTTTAGTGGATGAACATTCAATAATGGCATTGGAAGCCTTATCTGAACCGGCATTAACATACTTCACCTTACTACTGACGGTGTTGTAGGTACAAGAGGTGGTGGAGGTACATTGGATTACACCACTACCATTATGACCAACGTAGTAGCCTACTTCAGCCGAAACGGTATAACAATTATTATTGGAACATTGAATCAAGGCATTGGTGGTGGCATCATAACCACTATTTTCGTAGTAGGATGTGGTCTTGGGACGAACACTACTACACTTGCCCTTTTCACATTGAATAATGTAAGGGTGATTGGAACCGACAGCACGATTACTATCCACCACATACCCATTAAATTCGTAATACTCTAATTTTCCATTATTACAGAAAATCGCTTTTTTGTTTTCGGTGTCGTACATGTAGGTGTTAGAGGTACATCCCGGTTTTTTAGTGCAAACCTTGGTACTGTCATTACAATCATAGAGAGTAATATCCGATTGATCGGACGATAAGTTATCCACCAACTTGCCATTCTTATCAATCATGATCACACCACTTTGGTAGAAACGATTAATGTAGTAGCGAGAAATTTTGAAAAGTGAACCGGTTTCTCTTTTTATTCCGGGGAAACCATTGTCAGGGATGAGGGCAAAGGCGTAGATGTCTTCGGATTTTGAAGCTGCCACCGACGTAGAATTATTTTCAGGGAAGAAATTCAATTGACCTTTCACATAACAATAATTTCCGGGGATGGCTTCCTCAATATCTGGACAGGTTGGCGATTCCATGGCGGTACATTCATTGCCTTCTTTATCACATTTAATGATGGGTTTTTCCGGTTCACCTTCATTAACGTAGTAACCCAAATCGACTTTGAGTGAGGCACAGCCGTCGCTAGAGTCACAAAGAATAGTTTGATTTTGGGCTTTGTTGTAACCACTGTTAAGGTAATAACCATTGGAAGTGAAGGCTGGTTTAAATTCACATGCAGTATTTTTGTCGGTACATTTAATTAAGCCGTCCGCTTCTTCCATCACATAACCAACAAAGAAGGAAGGAATGGCGGGAGGTGATTGTTTTTCACATTTCTTATTGATACATAAAATAATGGCATTGGCGCTGGTTTGAGCCTCGGCATTAACATAATATTCCCCGTCCTTGGAATCACTTCGAAGGCCAACACAACCACTGTCACTCGAACATTGAATTAATTGTTGGGTGTCACCGGTTTCGGAATAGTAGGAGTTGAGGTAGACCCCTTCATTAACTTCCGAAACCTCTGTACACGTTTTACTTTCTCCCTGCTTAGAACATTCAATGATGTCGTATTGAAGGGCGGTTTCCCCATCATCTCCAGCATTCTTGTAGTATTCATTATTATTTTCAGAAGCGGTACTTTCATAAGTTTTACAACTTGTACTTCCACATTTGATGATCGGATTTTCCGTTTCATTATCATTACCATTTTTGTATACTTGATATTGGGTGGCGGTGTGAAGGGAAACTGGTTACTACATTGTCAATCTTTCCACCAATACCACCGTGGTCAGTAAGAACTACAAAACCAAGAATAATAATCTGGTTGTGTATGGCTGTCAACTTTCCTCGTGTAAGGAATACACCCCAGATGAAGACACGTACTACTACGATGCCCGTGCCAAGACCATTCTTCGCTACCGTAATGGTATTTGGTCCACGCCTGCCACCTCTGGTTATGCCTACATCTCTCTTGATCCCGCTACTTCCTATGTTTACCGTTTCACCAAAAAACTGGATGAAGTCACCATCAATGCCATGGCCAACTACGGTTACTACTACACTGTCGATGGCGAAATGTACCACTGTAATCAAGATGAAGATGGCGAATGTGCCCCGATCACCAATACCGGTTACTATTTCACCAATGCTGGTGAAGTCTATTACTGCGTCCATGACTCTGAGGAGCTTGAACCCACCGAATGTACCAAGCAGGCCTGTGTCAGCGGTCAATTCTACTACATTGACGATGCCTACTTCCGTTGTGAATCGAGTGCCACGCTCGTTCCGGTCATGTCTCGGTACTGTTCGTACAACGAAAATGTCATTATTAACTTCCCACTCGTCTTGACCGAGGAATTCCCCGACAAGATTAAACAAGCGGTGGATGGCATTGAAAAGAATAACAATTCCACCGCCGTCGTCACTCGTCGTGGTAAGAATTACCTGGAATCGGTTTCTGGAGTCTTCACCAATTGTACCTACAATGTAGAAGAAACCAAATCTACCTTTGACTTGGTCTGTGTCAATAACTATGTGGCCGTAGACAAGGAAACCGACGACGTCAAGATCTGTTCTATGGAACAACTCGGTTACGTGGAATGTATCGAAGATGAAGAAAATCCTGAAAAATGTAATGTGAGTGGTGCCTGGCCGACCTACCTACGTCCATCCTTCCTTTGCATTCTTATGACGGTAGTGATGGTGGTATTCATGCATTGAATCTGACTCTGCGAACCATTACCATGTACATATCAAATATGAAAAAAAAATTTTTTTGCAATATATAAAAATATTTTATTATTTCATTATTTTAATCAATTGCTCATTTCTTTTTCATTCATTTCAAACTTTCACAACGTTCAATTCAACATCAAAAAGCGTTATCATTTCATTCATTCAATACAAATAGTATATTCATATTAAAAAATAGTAAATGACTATTCAAGTAAAAAAATATCATTTTATGATTTTTCACTTTTAATATTATCAAATAATCTACGAATGTCATAATAACATCTCTATTTTAATAAATATGATGATTAATTCATCATCATATTATCGACTATCAACTAATTCTCTATATATCACAAACTAATAAAAATATATCAATTTTCATTTCAAAAATAAAAAATAAATCATTAATTCTATATAAATTATTATAAATAAGATATTATCATTATCGTTATTCGACAAACATTTTTCATTTCATTAATCATTTATATATGTTAAATCAATACCAGTATTAATAACAATTTTCAAAAATTCATTATATATACTACTCAATCATGATCGTATCTTTTTAATAAAAGAACCAGATTCATTCATTATATTTACTGCTCATTACTTATCAAACAATAAAAGTTATCTTCAATAACGAACAAAGACCCTTTATTACTATTATTATAGTAAAAAAAAATTCAATTCACCTATTTATTATCGCATTTCATTTTAAAATCATCGTCAGTACAACCCAATGATTTATTACTTATTTTTTGTAATTATAATCATTTTTACAATATTCAAATGCAAATATACTATGCATACCAATATTATGCTTTAATCATAAAAAAATAAATAAAACATTAATTTTTTATATATAATTATTATTATATATTTTATGAATTCAAACTCGTTATTATTATCAAACTCATAATCAAAATCATTAATATATTTTTTTTATATTTTAATTGTTTAAAAAACTAATTATGATTGTATTTTTACAATTTTAATTACCTTTTTTACATCAGGACATATCAGCAAAAAAAAAGGACATTTATTTTGTTATAACAAAGTAAAAGTCAACAAGGAAAAAATGGCATTATCAGCCATTTTTTTTTATTTTTTTTACTCTATTTATTTTTCATAATAAATTTTTCATTTTTTATTATTAAAAAATAATAAATTATTTAAATATTACTTTCATAAAATCCTTACTACTAATACTATTAATAATAATACTATTAATAATGTAATGGTATTATTAATAATACTATAAAAATAATAATACTATTAATAATTATATTATTAATAATTATACTATTAATAATAATACTTTTAATAATAATTACATTAATAATAATACTATTTATTATTAATAATAATGATACTATATTTTTGTATTATTATTTATAAAAAAAAAAAAATCATTTACTCATATCAAATAAAAATCATTGCATATAATCATTATTATTAAAAAATATAAAATAAATATGGTTTTTAAACAATATTTACGATTACTTTGTTTATCAATAAATATTTTTTTATTTTGGTGTTTAATAAAAGTCTTGATATTAGTTGAATATTTTTGCATATCCAATTCCTGGTTAAATAGATGACTTTATTACTTTTTTTTTTTTGAGAAAATAGTTTATATTTACAATTGTTATAAATCTTATTATTAAAAGTAAAATTATCATATATTTTTATTAATATTACCCCCTAAGGGACGTACTACCATTATTATCAATGGTGCTTTCTGAGGGAAGACTATCTACTTACTCGTAGTGCCGAGTGATAGTTAAATCCAAAACATT
>KZ150765.1:6740-17663 GCA_002157105.1 Piromyces sp. E2 | reverse complement strand
AAAAAATTAAATTGTATTAAAAGTATTAAAAATAACAATTAATACAATAATAATAAAAATAAATTAAGATAATAAAATAAGAGTAAATAAAATAATAAATATATAATAAATATATAATATGATTAATAATAACGTTTTTTTATTAAAATAAAATACTATTACGTAATCATTTTATTATTATTTATAATATGATTATTAATAATATTATATTTAAATACCGTATATATATCAATATTTCTTATTGTATAATTATATAAAATATTTATTATTATTATTAATATTATTATAAATACAATCTTTTATTATTATTATTATTATTGATACTTTAGAAAATAAAACGTATACTATGAGAAGAAAATCACACAAAAATATGAAAATAATAAAATAAGGTATTTATATATTATGGATGACATTATATCTTTATTGGAATATTTTTTAATAAAAATATTTCTTATTTTTTTTATGAATAAAGAACGTTATTTTATTTTAAAATTTATTTCACATTTTTATATCTTAAATATTATTATTTAATTTATTTAATGAATAATTATTGGTTGATATAAATTAATGATATAAATGTGTATTAGTGGAGTCACCGCCACCTACATCTATACTACCAGTAATTGTCAAGATAAGTGATCTAATTTATTTTTAAACCACTTGAAATCACTTTCCAATAAAACGCTCCAAATCATCAAAAACAATATTAAGAAATTTCAGCGTTATGCTTTGCATGACAAATAATTATTAAAATAGTTTTACTTATAAAAAATAAGATTTTATTTTGCGAATTGCTTATTTTTATTTAAAGCCATTTTTAGGAGCTACGGTTATTTTGAATACAGATTCTGAAAGAGCAACGATCGAACTATAAGTCAATATAGTTTCGAACAAATAATATTAGGAATTGAACGAGTAATGATTATTTGAAAACGACCACTAGATTTTTATCACACAGAAAATCTTTTATTTTATGAATTAAAATTATTTTAAATTTTAAATAATGATAAAAATAAATTAATAAGTAATTTAAATCTAAATGATTTTAATGATAATTAAATTGATCAAACTGATTTAACTTCACTACAGGAAATTGTCAAATGGGGAGGTTTGGATTACTAGGTCGACACAACGAATATAGTTTAGTCTTTTAAAGGTTAGAAAATAAAATATAAATTATATTAAAATGTCAATAAAACTTTTAACCTTTTATAAAAGCTTATTTCTAATAAATAAATTAATTAATCTAATAATTAATATATAAATTATGTGAACAAACACAAAACTGTTTTATTAGAAAGATTTAATATTTAGTTTAAACGTAAAACTTTATTAAATTTATTTAAAATAATTTTTATTTTTAAAAATCAGATTATAACTAATACTAAACTAATTAATTATAAGTTAAGTTAGGTTAATAATCTTACAAAAAACAAAATTCTAATTCTAACTCGAATTATTTTATTTTTCTTATTTCATTATCTTTTATTATTATTTTTAATTCTAAACTAGTTTAATATTATATTAACATAAATCTTTTAAATAAAAACTTATTCTAAAATATAAACTAATATATTGTATAAAGTTAAACTAATATTTAAAACCATATAAAACTATAACTAAAACTAATGATATAAATATTTATATTTTTGTTTATATCAATTTTAATATTGTTTAAAATTCTTTTCTTGGTTTAGAATATCTTAAGACTAACAAAAGACTAATTAATGATATTCTAAAATATATAAAGGTTATTAATAAAATATATAGTTAGTAAAAATAATATAAAATAATTATTTGATAATGTTTAATAATAAAGATATCTTTAATATAGTTTAAACTTTTATAATTAAATGCGAAATATTCCTTAATAATAATATTAATTATTATAGATTGATTATTTTAATATTATTATTAATATATCCATAATTCTTATTTCCATATAAAAAATAATTATTATTTTTATTTTGGAAATAATCCGAATTTAAGTTATTTACATTTTTAAAATTGAAATCATTTAAATTTAAATTGTTTAAATTTCCCAAAAATCCATTTAAAAATTTTTGGTAATTCGGATTATTATAATCAAAGTAAATATACGGTACGTTTACTATTGGTACCGGTCCAATGAAACTCGTTGGAGTTAAATTATTTTGATTTTGATTTTGATCCTCAAAAATTTGGTTAATGGGCATCACATCATCAAAATTATTGTAATTATTATTAATTTGTATTTCGTTTTCAATTTATTCTTCGTTTGTGTCATCGTTTCTCCCTATTCCACTAATATAGTCGTATAATTCGGGTGGACTTGATGGAGCACTAATAATGGCAGGTTCATCTTCAAAGAAGACTACTGCGCGGGATAAAATAACTTTATTTGTGATTTTATCATATATTCTATAGGCGGTGTGATTTACTTCATCGTAGCCTAAGAATATACCTGGATGTGTTGAATTATCCATTTTCTTCCTAAATTGTTTTGGTATGTAGTAGTACGTCTGACATCCAAAAACCTTAAATTTATTATAATCTACCTTTTTGTCATAAGACTTCATAAGGTATTTTATTATGGTGTCATTCATTTTGCCAGAGATTACAGTCAAGCTTCATCCTATACCTATATAAGTACCGTTGCTGCTGATTCCAGACTTCGTATGGCTTACAAATGTTCCTTCGACGCCAACAAAAAGGCTTCCGGTTGTGAACCGGTTTCTGGCTATGCTGTTGATGGCAATTTCCTGGTAAGTTGTAGTAACCTGGAAGGGGATGATTGTACCGTGGTGAGTAAGGGATCTGATGGAGATTGCCAGGCAGGAGAAGGCATCTTCAACGCCGGCGGTGGTTCCCTTTGTTTCGGCACGAGAAAGGTCGCCCTTCCCGAATCCGGTACTAAATATGTTGCTTTCAAGGCCACTGCCGACCATGATGTCTTTAATAAGGCTGCCGGTGCAATTGTGATGTTAGAATTAGGAAAGGATTATGCCGTTGTTATGAATAAATATCCTGGTAAGTAGTAATTCGATTTGTATATAAATATATATATATGTAAAAATAATATTTATAAGTCGTTTACACAATATTGTATATGAACAATTACATATTAATTACATATTATTTTGTATTGAAATACTATTTTTTTTATTGATATTATTCTTTGTAGATTCTAGTAAAACGTTATATTTCGTCAATGAGGCCAATCCTCAAATCAACAGTAACAGTCTCTCTGAACCTTTAATTAAAATTGTGATAGCTAGTAATGTAGTTAATGGTACTAGTGAAGTAGTTTTTAAAGGTGGTGCCATGCCTGGCGCATCCACTTATTATTTAGATGGTACTTCCACCAAAAACGTGATTACTTGTACTTATGAAGATGCCTGTGTATCCACAGATTATGTCTCAGGATTACCAGAATCTGCTGGAACCACCAAATACTTTATTAGTACGGTTGAAAATGTAAATTGGCCATAATGAATTGTATTAGCAGCATCGGATGTGTCGAAACCACCATTGTTCATAGCAGTTGTGAAGGTAAGTCATCATTCCTGACGGGAAAACCTCTAAATATATAGATAAAAAGGTATAAACAGTCTAGAAATACTAACCAAAACGAATTTTTTTATTGTAATAATTAATAGCTGGTGGTACTTTACCAGAATGTACTCAGGCAGCAGCAAGTGCGACAGATCCATGTATAGACAATGCTGCTATTGGATCTGTTTGTTTTAAAGGAAAAGCTCTTTTTAAAACCACTAGTTCAAAATCATGTGCAGCTCTAGGAGGAGCTGCCGGTACCTATAACTGTGATGAAAATAATATGATATTGACTGGAGATGTCAATCCAAGTGATATCAAGAAAACATTATATAAATTTGTTTTATCCATTTTTTAAATACATAAAAGATCTTATCATGGAGTAAGTCACATCAAATAACCTCGAATACCTTTTTTTTTTTTTTTGAATACTTTTTTTTTATTTCATATTTTTAGGAGTGACTACCGCCCGTCCAACGGTATTACCGGTATGTAAGAATACCGGCGCTAGTAATGTATGTTCAGGTGTGGTGGATGCCGCTATTGATGGTACTTTTTGTATTTCTGGTAAAAAACTCTACCAAAATACCGTAACTGGTAATACAGGAAGATGTGCTGCTATTGCTGGTGATGCTGCATTTGTATCCAGCATTGAATATTTTGCTTTTGATGCTCAGGGTAAAAGAGTTGATGTTGCCGGTATAGTCGCTGGTGATGTTGCCAATAATGTGGTAGCTACCTACAAGTGTAGTGTTGGTGCAGCTTCGACCTATACTATTTCTGATTGTGAATTGAATGGTAATCAACTTCCAACATGTACTGTTACTGCAGCAGCAGCTAGTGATTGTTATGATGGTATTGCTGTAGGTTCTTACTGTATTGCAACCAATGGTAAATTATTTTATGCAGATACTGCTGGTAATTGTGCTGCTGCAACTACCGATGTCAAGACTGAAGTTTACTTTAATGACAAATTTATGTTGTTGTCCGGAACACCGGTAATGGCTGAGGTGAAATATGTTTATGTATGCGATACCAGTGGTGTTGACTGTGCTCCAGCGATCCATAATACCGTAAGAGAAGTTGATGTCAGTGGTAATGTAGCCAAGGTTTGTTTGGCGGCCAGTGATACCACGGTTGTTAGTGTCACCGAATCGGTAATAGGCTACCATGGAATAACAGTCGCTACCGCTGACGATTTCCCAGGAGCAGAATCTGGAAAATTGACAATTGATACCAAGGTCACTGGTAAAAATAGTATAGTGAAGGTTCCTTACAAGGAAGCAGAATTAGGTGAGTGTACAAATACTGGTGGTACAGGTACACCACCTGCTACCACTGGTGTTAAATGTAAAATTGATCCAGGTAGTAGTGATGTAGAAGTTGCTGCTTGTCGCAAAACTGGTGCAAATAAGGAAATTCATTACACTAGTGGAAGTGATTGTAAAGCACTTACCGGTACTGGCCAAACCACCGCAATGTACTATTTTAAAAAGGATTACGAAAAGATTGCATCGGTGACCACCTCCTCTCAAGTTAGCTTCGCCTACAGTTGTACGTTTGGTGGAACGAAAGATGCTGCTGATCAAGCCCTAACGAGTTGTGCTGCTGTGTACGGTTACACCGTCAGTGGTGATGTTACCATTGCTTGCAGTGGTGTGGTTGGAAGTGAATGTGTCGTCCACAGCTTGCTTAGCAGTTGCACCGCTACCTCTGGTGATGCTACCTTGGGAAAGAGTGGTGACCGTTACTTCCTTTGTTTCGGCAGGAATAAGTATGACTTGCCTACCGGAACTGATACAGATGTGGTAGCCTTTGCCAGTGACGCATATCACCAAGGCTTGGGAAGTTATGGCGTGACCTTTTTGAAATTGAACAAGGATACGGTGAAGGTGGATGCTTCCTCTTTCACCGCTGGCTATCGTGTCAACCCAAGTGCCACCGGGCTGAAGAAGGCCTTGATTCACTGTGAAACTGCCAATACCCTTTCGTCCTGTATGCTCGTCGATGCCGTCAACGGTTACTACAAATCAGCTCTTGGCAATGAGTATGTCATTCGATGTGACGGTAGTGCCTGCAAGAGTGAAAAGGTCGATCATACCACCTGTGGCTACGACACTCTTCTCCCTACCTGTACCAACACCGACACCAGTAAACAATGTATTGACGGTGCTGCTAACGATTCCTGCTGTATTCGTGATGGTGTCATTTACAAGAATGCTGCTAATAGTTGTGCCGTCCTCACGGTCACGGGCACCGACACCACCCAAAAATTATACTTTACTACAGCGAATGTTAAAACCGAAACGGCTGGTGCTTCCTACTACCAATGTGACGTGGATAGTAGTAGCAAGGCCGTCTCTGGATGTTCCGTGGCCAGAGGCACTCTTCCTACCTGTGCTAGGGGTATTCAGGCCACTAGCAAGTGTGTCGATAATGCTGGTGAAGGAAATGTTTGTATCACATCTAGTAATGCCTTACTGGTCACCAAGGGAACAGGATGTGAAGCCTTGAAGGGATTCCGTAATACGGTGCACTACTTTAGCAGTGGTAATACCGAAATTACCTTGACGGCAGGTAATATTAACACGGTGAGGTATGTGTACAAGTGTACGTCTGGTAGTTCCGGTGCTGAAGCATCGGCTTTATCAGGCTGCAGTCCTCTCACTCAACTCCCGGTAGTATTATCAAGAGTAATGATGGTCCAAAGGTTTGTGTGTCTGGTTCGGATACTGAAGCCATTACCGTCGGTGGTACGTTAGCCATACAAAGAAATCACCGTTAATGCTAATGCCTTCCCAGGCGTCCGTGAGGAAACGTTGATGGTCAAGGTGACCGGCACTGGAGAATTAAAGAATGCAGTGATTGATGTTAAGGATGAAGCAGCGCTTCCAGCCTGTGCCTCCAACAAAAATAGCCTTTGTATGATTGATAAAACCACCACCGTCGTCGATCACTGTATCACTGGGGACGTGGTGTATGAAAACGTGGATGGCAAGTGTGTCAAGTTGAATGCCTCCCTTCCTACCTGTGATCATGCCCCAATAGCCAATGGTGCCTTTCAATCAACTAGTAGTAAGGTTGCCTTCTGCCGCTTAGGAGAAGTCGTCTATCGTACCAATGGTAACAAGTGTGTCGCGCTCGTAGCCAATGATGAATTGGAACAAATCTCGTACTATGATCGTGATTACGCTTCTGTAGATCCCGAAATAAGCGACAATGTCTACTACGCCTATCAATGTCGTTTCAATGCCGCCGGTGTTGCCAATGCCTGTACGTTTACCAAGGGAGTCACCACCACTGCCACCAAATCGGTTTATTGTAATGGATGGAAGAATGATATTTGTACTATCGTTACCTGTTCAGGTGCCTCTTCTTGTAGTAGTGGTGGTGAAGGTGGTATCACTACAAATGCTGTTGGTATTTGTATTGGTAATAATACGGTGGAATTCCCCAAGGACGGTTACCGTTACGCGGCCTTTACCACTTCCAAATTAAATACCATTTATGATGTCGGTAAAGGTGAAGTGGTCTTGTTGAAATTGACGCCAACGGCTGCCTTATTGACCGAATATACGGGCGTGGAACCGATTTACTTGTTGGATCAAGCCAATACCAAGAATAATGATGAGAAGAAGCCATTAATCCAATGTACTGCTGACGATGGTTGTGTGTCCGTGGCCAGTGGCACTCAAGATAAAGTCATGGGTGCTACAGGTAATGATGTCACCAAAGCTGGTATTGTTCATGCCTACTACGTAGATGGTGCATTCCCTAATGGCGAACAAATTATTACGTGTGAACAAAGTGTCCGAAATGATAAAGGCGAAGTCACCACCCAGAAAACTTGTTCTTCTGCTGCTCCTGGCGTCAGTTACTATGTAAATGGTGTTAGCGGTGGTTTAATTACCTGTGACACTGAAGCCAACTCTACCGGTTTTGGCCTTCTTCCAACTTGTGAAAACGAAGAACAATCCGTAAGTCCTTGTATTACCAATGCTGTCGTTGATTCCTTGTGTGTCAAGAAGGGTAAATTATATAAAATAGCCACCGCTACGAGTTGTGTTGCCGTCAATACCTGTAAGATTGATGGTGCATCCACCTTTGGTCTCTACTACACCAGTGGGTTCGTAGCCAATGAAAAAATTATTTTATGTGACAAGAAAGATAGTGAAGATGGTGAAATCACTTGTCAATACAAGGATGACGTCACGACGTGTGTAAAGGACGAAAAACCTGATCATGAAGGTGAGATATTGTATGAAGATAATTCCTTTAAGATTTGTAATAAAAAGGAAAAGCGAGACTTAAATTCGCCAATTGAAGGTTATAAGTTGATGGATTTGATCAGAGCTAAGGAAATCTTCAAAGGAGCCACGGCCGATATGTTGATAGAGAATAAGGGCACGGCCATGGTCGAAGCCAGTGTCAAGAATGGATACTATTACAATGTGGAAGATCCAGCTGGTACCGTCATTCAATGCACTGAAAATGATGGTTGTGCCTTCGTCGCCGTCAAAGATAAATATTGTGTGGGAGGTAAGTCAAAAAACCAATATAAAATAATAAAAATAATAAATAATATAAATTTCAATATAAATAAATATATATAATATTAACAGAAATTATATACAACATATACTAATACTATCTTATTTATATACATCCGTTACATACATATTTTTTTAGCTACTCATCCTGGTAATAAATTACCGGTTTGTTCGCAAATCACCGATGCCACCAAGAAATGTATCACTGATGCTGCCGATGACAGTCATTGTATTAAGGATGGAAAGATCTACCGTAGCAGCTCCGGCGACACAAAATGTACAGAAATTACCGCCATTGAAACCTGTTCCGTAGAAACCATTTCAGAAAATGCTGCCTGTACCGAAGGCTCAGACAAGATTTGTATCAAATCCGGAAAGTATTACATTTCTGATTATAATTATTGTATCGCGGCCAGCAGTATCACCACCACCTATGAACAAATTAAATCGGATAAAAAGTGTGTTGCTGATGCCGAGGTGAATGCCTTATGTCGTAGTGGTAATGACATCTATAAATCCAACGACAACGATTGTGAATTTGTAGCTACCACTCTGGATCCCGTCAGTACCATAACATTATCCTTCAAGGAAGATGGCACCAAAGCTACCACTGTTGATGATATTGCCACCGTATATAAATGTACTCAACGTGCCAGTGTCCTTTCCAATTGTATTCGTTCCGAACGTGAACCGGGAGAAATTGTCTACACCGCATCGAATACCAGCGAGGTTTGTGTGAATACCAAAGGTGAAAGTCAAAGTATCACCACTCCTCTTTTTGATCCTTACTTGAGTATCTATACAGAAAAGTTTGATGCTTTCCCAGGTAATACTCTTCCCGGCACACATGTCCTCTACTTTAGTAAGTATAGATCGGTGTTGATGAGGGAACGCTCTACCCTCCCACCCTGTGATATCATCTCCAACGGTAACCAATGCCATATCAATAGTAATCAAATAAAAAATTTTATGACTAATGGTAACCAATGCCACTCCAATGGGTATCCAGTGAAATATTGTTTGATGAATAATAATGCGATATACCAAAGTACCTCCAATTCTTGTGATATGATGTCGGGAACTGCTGGATCTACCGCCTTCTACTTCTTTGCTAATGCCAATAAACAAATTGAGGAGGTGGACATTTATTCTCATGTCGAATTCGTATACAAGTGTCGCTTTGGCGTTGGGGAAGTGAAACGCTGCGGTGTGATGAAAGGCTATGTCATCACTAACAATCATATCGTCAACTGTAATGGTTGGGCCGATTGTACCGTCACCCCCCTCAATAGCCTTTCCGATACCTGTGCCGATACCCGAGAAGGTCAATTAATGGGTAATGGTGCCGCGGTATGTATTACTGAAAGTAAATTCATTGCCTTACCTACTAACAACAAAACGAAATATGTCATGTTCCAAGCTGGCCCAACCTCTCCCTTCTATGGTCAACATCAAGGCAAACCCATATTGTTGGCCTTGACTGCTCGTTCCGTTACCGTCGTTGATGGAGGTGAGGAAGTGAAGCGTGGTTACTACCAAAACGTCAAAGTTTCCGGTGACATTGCGAATGCTTTGGTATTCTGTGCCAAGGATGGTGATATGGACAGTTGTCATGTGGTGAATGGATTGAACGGATACTACCTCAGCCAAGATAGTGATCGTGACACCCTTCCAGTCATTCGCTGTGAACGTTATCTTGGTTGTCGTAAGCAAAGCGTGGATGCTGCCTGCAGTGGTAATGGTAGTCTCTCCAAATCCGGCTCAACCATTACGGTTTGTGGTGCAACCACTACCCTTTCCACCTCGGCCACCTCTGCTACCTACAAATCATTGAGTGGTGTAGTGGCTGCCTTCCCTGGTGTCATTGAAGAAAACGTGGCAGTAGTGAAGGTTGGTCAGGATGGTAGTGTCATTTTGCTTGAGGATGGTATTCACTTGAATGAAAATATCAATGGTGTCATAGATAAGGCCGTATACAAATGTTCCACTTCCACCAACGGTATTACCTCTACCTGTACAGCCGTTCGCGCCAGCTATGGTTATTACAGAAATTCAGGTTCCGTCGGTTACCGAGATCAATTCTTGGCCTGTAGTATTAATGGATGTCAAGCCATATTAGTGGATGACAATGCCAAGTGTGATGTGAATTCGGTGGGTCAATTAGTTGGCAGCAGTCCAACCCTTTGTCTTAACTTTAATAGTGGTTAGGATGAACCAGACGGAATTGAAATAAATAATGATATCAATAAGGGAGCGTATATGGTAGCCTACAATTTAAGTAATATTTTTGGTCTTGAAGAAAATAATTATGCCTATGTAGATGTGAATTCCGAATCGGTCCTCTTAAAGAACGGTAAGTCAATAAATATAAACATACCTGGAAATATATTTAATAATTTATTCTCCCCAAAAGAAAATAATTTATTATATAAAAAAACACTTTATTATAAAAAATACTTTTATATTAATGTAATAATTATTTTTCATTTTATAAATATGAATTATTATATATGATATTGGTGAAGATTTCAAATCGTATGTCTACACCGATAATCAAAAAGAAGATACCAACAACTTGTATCCAGACGCCGATAAAATTAATAAAAAATACGAATTCAAATATGTCGATTACGGTATCTATGAATTGAATTGTGAAGACGATGATGAAAGAGAATTATGTAAGTAAAAAGAAATGATATATCACTTTGTAATTCTTTTTTTTTTTTTTCCAATTTTAAAGAAATAGTGATCTAATGATTTTTCTTTTTTATTTAAATAAAATTCACAGGTTTGAAAGAATAATAATACAATTTATCTTATAAAAATATTAACCATACTA
>KZ150762.1:93592-109266 GCA_002157105.1 Piromyces sp. E2 | reverse complement strand
AAAATTGATTTTCAATTTTAATAAATTCTTATACCTAAAATTGGTTTTTCAATTTTAATAAATTCTTATACCTAAAATTGATTTTTCAATTTTAATAAATTCTTATACCTAAAATTGGTTTTTCAATTTTAATAAATTCTTATACCTAAAATTGGTTTTTCAATTTTATTAAATTCTTATACCAGTGATATTCATCACTACTAACACATCTTTCATTATCAATATATATATATATTGATAATGAGAGAATTAAATATCAATAAAAATGACTAAAAATATAATGGAAGTTATCAAAATGTTGAATTAAATTTAGAATTACAAAATGTGTATAATGATTGAGGATGACTGTTAAAAGTTCAAAATTTTAATTTTTAAGTTCCATTTCATATTATAATTTAATTTTTTTTTTTTTTTATGGATTTGAAATGCAGTCAATATTTTAATCTTTAATATATATAAGTATTATAATCATTTATATATATTTATTATAAATTAAGAATCAATAATGAGCAATATATATATATTAATTATTTTCATCTCTTTCTAAAAATTTAAATTATTAAATAATAGAAAAATCTTCAATTCTAATTCTCATAAAACATTCAAAAAATGTTTTAGTATGGAAAATGAAAAAATCATTACGTTGGAGACCCCTAAAACAGATAATACTTTACATGCTAATTGAAAAGAACTTAAAAAAGACAAAACTTTTGAAAATTACAAAAACTTCTTCCGTTTCAAAAATTTCTTTTCCATCAATACCGAAAAAATCATCAAAACTCCAATAAACAAAATATCATAAACAACCAATAAAATAAAATCATACATTCAAAAACAATAAAATCAAAAAATCTAATATCAAAATCAATACTAAATGAAAAAACAGCAAAAGCAACAAAATTTAAATATGGAATTACATTAACAAAAAGATCAAGACATTCAGGATAAGATACTAAAGTAACTTTTTTTTTTCCTATTTTTTATAATGTAACTTTAACATTGGAATAATATATTATTAAATATCGAATCATTTAATAATAAAAATTGTATTTTTTAAAAGTATTTATATAATTTTTAAACTATATACTATGTATATATATATGTATACTATATGTATACTATATTATTAAATATTTTATTTTGTATTAGATATTATATTATTATATTAAAATTTAAATTTTTAAATAAAATTTAAAGTAATTACTTATTATTTAATAATCTAAAATTTTATCCAATTATATTTTGAGTTTAATTTATAATTTTCAATACATAATATGGTAAATATATATATCGTAATTGTTATGTAGATATGTAAATATAAAAGTTATACTTTGGTTTAATAATTTAATATTTGATTTTTTAATGACCAGTATTTAATATTTAATACTGTACTTTATTTCAGGACATTTTCCCTTTATACTTTATTAAAATGATGATTATTAATATGAAGGAATAATAATTATTGGTTCATGTAATAAAACATCAAAAGTATAATTATTTAATCAAATATTTTAAGTAAAATGAAAAAAAAATAAAAAATGTTTTGTTTATTTTTGTTTTTTAATATAAAAACAAATAAAAAAAAAAAAATAAAATAAAAAAGTGAAAAAGAAAACATAATTTATTATTAGTATATTATTATATTTTTATATTCTTATCAATAGGAATAATATTTAAAAAAAAATATATATATATAAAAATAATATAACTGTATTTTCTATTTAAAAATCTTAAAAATAATAAAGAAAAAATAATTTAAAAAATAAATTTTTTTTTAAATATAAATAATTTTAGTAAAACACTTTTCTTTTTTTAATTATTAATATTAATTATATTTATTTACATAACAATGGTCCAATTAAATTTTTTTGATAAAGAAAGACGGACTATATTTGGAAAAACGTATCTGGCTAATGTTCAAAATAGATTAAGAGAATTAGAAAATTTAAGTGATGTTGATTGTAAACGTTGGGTATGGGAGCTACTTCAAAATGCGAAAGATAGTATTGCCGGTCAAAAAAATAAAAATATCGATATAAAAATTACAGTTAAAGAGGATACCTATACATTTGAACATAATGGAGCACCCTTTAATAAAGATACCCTTATGGGTTTATTATTTAAATATAGTTCGGGTAAAGCAAATGATTCAGAAAGTACTGGTCGTTTTGGTACTGGTTTTCTTACTACCCATACACTTTCTAAAACAGTTAAAATTTCAGGTGATATTATTTTAGAAGATAATTCTACTCCACAAGGATTTAGTGTTACCATGTATAGAGAAGGTGAAGGTGATGAACTTTTAGAAGGATTAGAAAAAACTGAAAGTAGTTTTACATATCCTATTGAATCCAATGGATGGACATCATATGAATATAAAATTAAAACAAAAAGAAACAAGGAAGCTGGTCGATTAGGAATTGAAAATTTTAAAACAAATATTACTAAAACTATGTTATTTTGCCCTCAAATACATAGTGTTATCGTTAACGATAATGAAAAATTTTTTTCCGTTGAACGAGAACCAGATAATGAAGATTCTGAATATGGATGTTGGAAATTAACCCTCAATATCATAGATGGAAATGATAAATCTAAAAGAACATTTATATATACAAAAATTAATGAACCGAATAAAGATTTAAGTAAAAGATACGAAGATCATCGTAAACTTAGAATATGTTGTGCTATTGAACTAGATAATGATGATAATATATTAGATCCTTCCTCTCATCCTCCCTTCCCTTGTTTATTTTGTTCTCTTCCTTTAGTTGGTTCTGAAAAGCATGAACTTCCATTTATTATTAATAGTCCGGATTTTGAACCTGATACCGAAAGACAATCTTTACTTCTTGACGGAGATGTAATTAATATAAAAAATGGTAAAATATCTGATCCTGGAATTAATAAAATGATTCTTTTAAAATCTATAGAGTTATTTAAAAATAATATAATTGAATATATTTGTAAAAAAAAATTGGAAATCGTAATTTATTAACTAGAGGTCTTCATTCTTTCAATGACATTCAACATTTTGATTCGAAATGGTATGAAAAATTCTTTACAAATCCAATCAAGAATATTTTAATAAATTATCCTATCGTATGGAATAGTAAACTTAAACAATATATTAAACTTAATGAAGCCTTCCTTCCAAAAGTTAAAAATTATGATAATATTCAAAATCAAGAAAAAGCTTACCGCTATATTTCTGATGTATATAATAATAAAGTTCCTGATTTTAATCAATTAAATTATTTTGAAGAAAGTATTTTTAAAAATATTGAAAAATTAAACTATATTACCATGGAAGAATGTATTAAACGCCTTTCTGGTTATAATAATATGGATTCCTTGTGTGATGAACTCTTCTCTAGTTATAATGATATGGAAAAAGAAAAATGCTGGGAATGGATGGATAAATTTATGTCATTTATTAATAATGTTCATCCAGACTATTTAAAAAAATATGAAATAATTCCTAATATGAATTCTGAATTTGTTAAATTAACAAGTGACCTTAAAACCTCTAAAAGTGTTCCTGATAATATGATTGAATGTCTTGAAGAATTAGGTAATTCATGGAAATCAGAACATATTCATAATAAAATTGATAAATTTACTACTGGAACCGACCACAACATTGATTATGCTGTATCAATCATTCGTAGTTATCTTAAAAGTTGGTCGGATAAATATTTTATTATCATATCTTATATTCCTAATGACTGTGAAAATGAAAAGTTTAAAGAAAAACGTAATATGATTTATGAATTATGTTCCAAAGTTTGGAATCAAAATATTTTAAATAAAAAAAATGGAAATTTATTTCCTGAAGAATTATGGAATGGAATTGATGATAAAATATTTAATAAATTAATTGAAGTTATACAGAATAAAGAAAGGCTTGGTGGGATATTTAATATTGAATATATTAAATCATTTTTAGAATGTCTCATAGAATATTATCCTAATTATAAGGATTATAAAATCGTACCAAATGAAAATGATGAATTTTGTAAAAGTGAAGAATTATATGAAGATATGGGCATTCCTGAATTATTTAAAAAATGTATGAAAACGTATATGGAAAAAGACATAAATGATGAATTAATTAATAATCAATTAAAATCAATTGAAAAGTTAACTTGTGGTAGAAAAAAATTCATATATAATTATGTGGAAAATTTAACAGATTATTTCGAATCTAAAGAAATATCCATTGAAAATAAAAATAAAGTTGCGGATTATTTAATTAGAATAATTCCAAGAAAAATCAAAAGTCAGGATCAGCCATGGCAAGAAAATCAAAGAAAACTTTTTGATATATATAAAATATTTACAAAGAAAGATTATGAAAGTTGTGAAATTGAAGCTAATAGTACTAAATATAAAGAATTATGGCAAGAATCTAATAAGTATATTTATAATATAATTAAAAATGTAATTGAAAAATATGAGAAAGTTGAAGAATTAGTAAATGCTTTGAATATTGATAAATCAACAATATTTGAATACTTGAAAATTATAATTAATTTCAATCATGAAGGAAAAATTATTCCAAATCAATATGAAGAATTTTGCAGTTCAGATATTCTTTTTAATGAAAACATACAAAGTAATGAAGCAGAAATGTTAAAAGATAATGTTAATTATTTAGGTTATGATATAAGAAAATATCTTGTTCATCCAAGTATTGAGAAACTTTCTATGATTAAGAGTATATCATTAGAAGAAATTAATAAGAAAATTGATGAACTTTTTGAAAAAAATTATAATGATCCAAAAAAATATTTTAATACTAATTATGGAAAAGCTGCAAAGAATTTGATTGAAGATTATTTTGAGAAAATGAGAAAAGGCTCTATCGATGAAAATAGAAGAAATGTCTTTAGTAATATATATTTGAAAAATGTTCGTGATAAATTAAATAAATTAGAAAATCCTAAAGATGTAGATTGTAAACGTTGGGTATGGGAATTAATTCAAAATGCTAAAAATAATAATGATGGAAAAGATATTGATATTGACATTACAGTAAATAATGATAAATATATATTTAAACATAATGGTGCACCATTTACTGTGGAAACATTTACCTCATTAGTGTATTTACTTAATGAAAGTAAAAAGAATGCTACAGAAAGTATTGATCATTTTAGTACAGGTTTTCTCACAACCCATTGTCTTTCTAAAAATGTAAAAGTTTATAGTAAAATTATTACAAAAGATAATCCTAAACCACAAGGTTTTACTATTACTTTGTACAGAGAAGGAGACCTTTTAGAAGGATTAAAAAAAACAGAAAGTAGTTTTAAGTATCTAGATGAATTTGATGGATGGACTATCTATGAATATACAGCTAAAACAAATAAAAATAAAAAAGCTGGTAAATTGGGTATTGAAAACTTGAAAGTTAATATTTATAAAACAATGTTATTTTGTCCTAAAATACGCAGTATCACCCTTAATGATAATGGTAAAAAACTTTCAATTAAGCGTAATGATAGTATTGAAGATTTTGATGATGGATGCCATAAATTAACACTTAATATCAGAGATGGAGAAAGTAATTTAAAAAGATCATTCATATATAACAACTTTGAAAGTAATGATAAATTAAATGAAAAATATGAAAATCATTGTAATTTAAGAATATGTTGTGCCATTGAATTAGATAATGATGATAATATATTAGAAATTGATCCTTCCTCTCATCCTTCCTCTCCTTGTTTATTTTGTTCTCTTCCTCTAGTTGGATCTGAAAAGAATGAACTTCCATTTATTATTAATAGTCCAGATTTTATACCAGATTCAAATAAATTGTCAATTCTTTTGAATGAAAATTCTGATATTAACAAAAACATTCTTTTAAAATCTAAAGAAATGTTTGAAATTCTTTTAAAATGCTTATGTAAGATTAATATTGGAAAACGATATTTATTAATCAGAGGTCTGAGTACTATTCCAGATGAAAATGAAAATGAAAATTTTGATTTAGCTTGGTATAGGGAATACTTCGAAGAACCAATAAAAAATATCATAATACGTTTTCCATTAGTGACTAATGAAAAAGATAAACAATTTGCTAAGCTCACTGATATTAAACTTCCGGTTATTAATTACGAGAATAGTAATGATCCTCAAAAAGCTTATAATTTGATTTCACAAATTTACGATCATAATGTTCCTATATTCAACGAATCAAAATTTTTAAATAAAAATATCTGGGGAAATGATAAAAGATTAAATTATATTACGATAGATGAATGTGTTCAAGAGTTATCAAATTATAAAAATATGAAAACGTTAGATACAAAAATAAAAAATTCCTGGGAATGGATCAACGATTTTATTTTATTTATTAATGAATTGGATCCAGATTACTTAAAGAAATATTGTATTATTCCTAATATGAATTCTGAATTTGTTAAATTAACAAGTGACCTTAAAACCTCTAGAAATGTTCCTGATAATATGATTGAATGTCTTGAAAAATTTGGTGATTCATGGAAATCTAATCATATTCATAAAAATATTAATAATTATTCCACTGGAATTGACCATAATATTGACGATGCTATATCAACAATTCGTGGTTATCTTAAAAATTGGTCAGAAAGAATTTTAACAATAATATCTTTTATTCCTAATGATTGTGAAAATAAAAATTTAATTAAAAAACGTAAAGCAATTTATGAATTATGTTCTAAAGTTTGGGAAAATGATATTTCTGAAATAAAAAATGAAAATAATTTTCCAGAAGATTTTTGGGATGGAGTTGATAATATTATATTTTTAAAACTTATTGAAAATATTAAAGCTAATAAAAAACTTGATAATAATGATGATTGTCACACTATCTATACTATAGACTTTATTAAACAATTTTTGGAATGTGCTATTGAATATTATCCATCATTTAGGAATGATCCAATTATTCCTAATAAAAATGGAGAATTTTGTAATGTAAAGGATCTGTATGAAGATATGAATATTCCTAGTTTATTTAAAGAATGTATGAAGGAATGTTTTGGATTCAATATAAATGATGAACTAATTGATGATGAATTAAAATCTTTAGATACATTGCTTTATGGTAAAAAACGATATATTTATGATTATGATTTAAAGAAATATTTCAATAGGGAAGATATATCACCAGAAAAAAGGAAATGGCTTCAGAATATTTAATTAGAATTATTCCAACTGAAGAAATTGAAAATCAAGATGATGATTGGCGAAATGATCAAAGAAAATTCTTTGAAATTTATAAAAAATTTAAAAATATTGATTGTGGAGAATGTGAAATTGAAAGAAATGAAAATAATGAAAAATTATGGAAGGAATCTAATAAGTACATTTATAATATAATTAAAAACATTATTGAAAAATACAGTAATGTTGAAGAATTGGCAACTACCTTAAATGTTGATAAACCTAAGGTATATGAATATTTAAAAACAATACTGAAATTCAATCATGAAGGTAAAATTATTCCAAATCAGAATGAAGAATTTTGTGAAAAAGATAATCTTTTTAATGAAGGTTCCTTTAATATTGAAACCCAAAAGGTTGAGCGAATACCAGAAGATTTAAAAGATAATGCTAAAGAATTTAAATATGATGTTAGAAAATATCTTATCCATGAAAGCGTTGGAAGATTACCGTTTATTGAAAAAATATATACAAAAAAAGATATTAATAGTAAAATTGATGAGCTTATGGAAGAAAAATTAGGAAAAACCAAAGATATTTCAAAAATTTCAGATCCTAATATTAAAAAGGCTGCAAGTGCTATGATGGAAAATCACTTTAATAATATTATTAGTAATCCTTTTGACAGTGACAGAATGATTATTTTCGGTAAAGTTTATTTAGCTAACGTCAATAATAGATTAAGAGAATTGGAAAATCCTAGAGAGGAGGATTGTAAACGTTGGGTATGGGAATTAATTCAAAATGCAAAAGATAGTATTGCCGGTCAAAAAGATAGAAATAATGGTGTTGATATTAGAATTGAAGTTAAAGATGATATTTATACGTTTAAACACAATGGAGCACCATTTACCACTAAAACATTAACCGCTTTATTATATAAATTTAGTGAAGGTAAAGCTGATAACGAAAGTACTGGTCGTTTTGGAACTGGTTTTCTTACTACCCATTCACTTTCTAAAACGGTTGAGATTTCAGGTGATATTATTTTAAAAGATAATTCTACTCCACAAGGATTTAGTGTTACCATGTATAGAGAAGGTGAAGGTGAAGAACTTTTGGAAGGATTAAAAAAACTGAAAATAGTTTTAAATCACCAATAAAATCGGATGGATGGACTATTTATAAATATAAAACTAAAACAGATAAAAATAAAAAAGCTGGTGAATTAGGTATTGAAAACTTTAAGGTAAATATTATCAAAACTATGCTATTTTGTCCTGATATTCAAAGTATAACGTTAGATGATAATGGTAAAAATTTTACTGTTAAACGTGATAAAAATCTTGATTATGAAGGATGTCAAAAATTAACATTTAATGTCGAAGATGTAGAAAAGGGATCTTATAAAAGAACATTTTTATATAAAATATTTGATGAAGAAAACGAAAAATTAAGTGATAGATTCAATACAAATAGAAGAAAACTTAGAATATGTTGTGCCATTGAATTAGATAATGATGATAATATATTAGAAATTGATCCTTCCTCTCATCATTCCTCTCCTTGTTTATTTTGTTCTCTTCCTTTAGTTGGTTCTGAAAAGCATGAACTTCCATTTATTATAAATAGTCCAGATTTTGAACCTGATTCTGAAAGACAATCTTTACTTCTTGATGGTGATGATGTTAATAAAAATGGAAAAATATCTAATCCTGGAATTAATAAAATGATCCTTTTACAATCTCTAGATATATTTAAAGATTTGTTAAAATGCCTATGTAAAAATGATGATATAGGAAAACGTTATTTATTAATAAAGGGACTTAATACTACATTTGATCAGATTCAAAATTTTGATGAAGCATGGTATGAAGAGAAATTTACTAAACCAATGAAAAGTATTTTAATAAATTATCCAATTGTATGGAATGAAAAACAAAAACATTATGTTAATCTTACAGATATCAAGCTTCCAAATATTGAATATAAAAATGATGAAGATTTAAAAAAAGCTTATGATTTAATTTCTCAAATATACGATGATAATGTTCCTTCTTCTGATGAAATAATTTATCTTGGAAAACATATATGGAATAATGATGATAGATTAGATTACATTACAATAAAAAATATTGCTGAAGATTTGTCTAATAACATTAAAGATATGGATGGACTTTTTACTAAAGTTAAAAATCATTGGGAATGGATAAATAATTTTTTATTTTTCATTAATAATTTACATCCAGAATACCTGAAAGATTACAAAATTATTCCAAATATGAATTCAATGTTTGTTAAATTGAGTGATGGTCTTGCCTCTTCGAAAAATGTTCCTGATAATATGATTAAGTGTCTTGAGAATTTAGAATATCAATGGAAAAATGAGCATATACATGAAAAAATTAATAAATTTAATACAGCTACAGAACATAAAATTGATGATGCTGTATCAAAAATTCGTGACTGTCTTTTAAAAAATAATGAAAAAATATTAACTTTAGTATCCTATATTCCATATGACTGTGAAAATAATCTTTTCATTGAAAAGCGTAAAACAATTCATAAATTATGTTCCCAAGTCTGGAGTGAAAAAATTTCTGATATAAAGGATGGAAAAAAATTTCCAGAAGCATTATGGAATGGATTTGATAATATTATATTTGAGAAACTCATTGAAAAAATTAAAACTGCTGAAAATATTGATGATAAAATTTATACTCTGGAATTTATAAAACAATTTTTAGAATGTGTGGCAATCTATTATCCAACATATAAAATGTATCCAATAATTCCAAATAAGTATGGAAAATTTTGTAGAATTGAAAAATTGTATAAAGACATGAATATTAATTCAATATTTAAAGAATGCATGAAAAAATGTTTTGATGAAGATATTGATGAAGAATTAATTCATGACCAATTAACATTATCTTCAAAGGTATTTTATAATAGAGAGAAATATATTTATGATTATGATTTAGAATATTATTTTAAAAAAGACGATATATCTTTTGAAAAAAGACAAGAAGCTTCAAAGTATTTAATTAGAATTATTCCAAAAGTTGAAAAAAATCAAGAACAACAATGGTCAAATGATCAGAAAAATCTTTTTGACATATATAAAATATTTACAAAAAAGAATTATAAAGTATGTGAAATTGAAGTAAATGATAAATATCAAGAATTATGGCATTATTCTAATAAATACATTTATAAAATAATCAAAAATATTATTGAAGAAAACTATGAAAATGTTGAAAAATTAACAGAAGAATTAAAGATTGATGAATGTAAGATATATGAATATTTAAGAACTATTATTAAATTTGATAATGAAGGTAAAATTTTTCCAAATCAATATGGAGAATTTTGTTGTCATAACGAACTTTACAATGAAGGTATCTTAAATATTCAAACAAATGAAATAGAAAAATTATCAGAAAAAACGAAAGAAGATGCAAAAGAAATTGGCTATGATATAAAAAAATATCTTGTTCATCCAAGTATGGGAAGACCATCAATAATTAAAAATATATCAAGAAAAGAAATTTATAATAAAATTGATGAATATTACGATAATAATTCTAAAGAAATTTTGTCTAAACGTAAAATTGGTATTAGCAATATGTTCGAAAGTCATTTTAAAAATATAAAGAATCCTTTCGAAAAAGAAAAAATGGATATATTTGATAAAATCTATTTAGCTAATGTTCAAAATCGATTAAGAGAATTAGAAAATCCTAGAGAAGTGGATTGTAAACGTTGGGTATGGGAATTAATTCAAAATGCAAAAGATAGTATTGCCGGTCAACTAGATAGAAATAATGATGTTGATATTAAAATTAAAGTTAAAGATGATACTTATACATTTAAACACAATGGAGCACCGTTTACCATTGGAACACTAACTGCTTTATTATATAAATTTAGTGAAGGTAAATCTAATGATTACGAAAGTACTGGTCGTTTTGGAACTGGTTTTCTTACAACTCATTGTCTTTCTAAAAATGTAAAAATTTCTGGTATTATCATTAAAAAGGATGAAAAGGATAATGATTGTAAAAAAGGATTCACTATTGATATGTATAGAGAAGGTGAAGATGACGAACTGTTAGAAGGATTGCATAAAACTGAAGAGAGTTTAAAATATTTTGATGACTATGAAGATGAATGGACTACTTATGAATATACAGCTACAACGCCAAGAAATAGAGAAGCCGGTCAATTAGGTATTAAAAACTTTAAAGATAATATTACCAAGGTTATGTTATTTTGTCCTGAAATACGTAGCATTAAACTCAATAATAATGGTGAAATTATGGATATTAAACGAAGTGAACAAAATGAACAAAATGATGTTAAATATGAATGTCAAAAAGCAACATTTATTGTTAGAAAAGGTAGAGAAGGAGAAGATGAAAATGAAAATAATTTTTATGAAAAAACATTTTTATATAATAAAATAAATGAAGAAAATGATGAATTAAGTAAGAGATTTAATATTAAACGACACCTTAGAATTTGTTGTGCTATTGAACTAAATAAAAATAAAGTTTTCTTTGATGATTCGTCATCTTCTTTGTTTTGTTGTCTTCCATTGGTTGGATCGGAGAATCATGTTCTTCCATTTATTATTAATAGTCCAGATTTCGAACCTGATTCGGAAAGAAAAGCTATTTTTCTTAATGGAGATGAATATAAAACAAAGAACGATAATCAGTATATAACTGATGTTGGAATTAATAAAATGATTCTTTTAAAATCCCATAAAATGTACGAAAATCTATTAAAATATATATGTGAAAATGATATAAAACAGCGTCATTTATTAATTAGAGGCTTTAATTTAAATAATAAAATTGAATTCTTTGATCATAAATGGTATAATAATGAATTTATAAATCCAATAAAATTAATATTAATTAATCAAAATATTATTTGGAATGGTAAAAAATATATTAAACTCAATGATACTTGCCTTCCAAAAATAAATGAATTTACAGATGAACGGGATAAAAAAAATGCTTATAAATATATTGCACAAATATTTAAACATAAAGTTCCATTATATGATGAAACAATTTATATAGAAAAAAATATTTGGAGTAATGATGAGAATAATGATGATAAGTTACGTTATATTTCAATGAAAGAATGTACACATAAACTCTCTACTTACAAAGATATGAATAAATTAAAAAATATAATAGAAGAAGTAGAGGATATTTGGAATTGGATTAATGAATTCCTTTTATTTATTAACAAAAATAAGAATTATCAATTATATTTAGAAAAATATGCAATTATACCAAATATGAATTTAAAATTTGTTAAAAAAACTAATGATCTTGCATTTTCCAAAAGTGTTCCAGAAAATATGATTGAATGCCTTGAAGAATTAGGTAATCCATGGAAATCAGAACATATTCATAATAAAATTATTTCTGATATTACTGATACTAACCATAATATTGAAGATGCTACATCAATAATACGTAAATGTCTTTTTGATAATTATATAATGAAATGGACAAAAAAATTTTAATTTTAATAGCATATATTCCTAAAGATAAAAATGAAAAATTTATTAGAAAGCGTGAATCTATTTATGAATTCTGCTCAAAAATTTGGAGTAATGATATTTCAGAAAAAAAAGATGGAAGTTCATTCCCAGATGATATATGGAAAGGAATTGACGATATAATGTTTGAAAAAATAATTAAAAAAATTAAAAGAATTGGAAAACTTGATGATACTACCTATACTATAGATTTTATTAGAAGATTTTTGGAATGTGCTATTGAATATTATCCATCCTTCAAAAATCATTCAATTATTCCTAATAAAAATGGAGAATTTTGTAATATAAATGATCTGTATGAAGATATGAATATTCCTAGTTTATTTAAAGAATGTATGAAGGAATGTTTTGGATTCAATATAAATGATGAACTAATTGATGATGAATTAAAATCTTTAGATACATTGCTTTATGTTAAAAAACGATATATCTATGATTATGATTTAAAGAAATATTTCAATAGGGAAGATATATTACCAGAAAAAAAGAAAATGGCTTCAGAATATTTAATTAGAATTATTCCAAAAGAAAATGAAAATCAAAGCGACGATTGGCAAAATGATCAAAGAAAATTATTTGAATTTTATAAAATATTTACAAATACTAATGATGAAAGTTGTGAAATTGAAAGAAATAAAAGTAATAAAAATTTATGGAAGAAATCCAATAAATATATCTATAACATAATCAAAAATAAAATTGAAAATTATGAAAATGTTACTGATTTAGCAAATGCTTTAAATATTGGTAAATCTAAAATTTTTGAATATTTAAGAATTCTTTTTAAAATCAGTTATGAAGGAAGAGTTATCCCAAATCAATATGAAGAATTCCATTATGATATATCCCTAAAAAATGAAGATTCAAATGAAATAATAACTGATGAAATAAAAGATATATCAAAAGAATTAGAGGATGATGTAAGAAAATATCTTATTCATAAAAACTTTAATAAACAAATTAATTTATTAAAAAAGATTTCATTAAGTGATCTATGTGAAAAAATTGATAATATAATTAAAAACAAATTCTATGAATTAAATGAAAATCATAAATTCAAAAATCCAATTACTAAATTGATAAAATCATATTATGTAAATAATAATGAAGGATATTTCCAAAGATATTTCAAATTTATATTTGAAAATAGAGAAAAAATAATAATAAATATTGTCATTGGTAAATCAAATATGATAAAACTTTTAAGAAATAAAAATGTAATTAATATGATAATAGAAGGAAAATTAACAGATAATTGTCCAATAATAAATGCACTTGAAAAATATAGTGAAAATACTATAAATAATATTATTAAAAATCCATGTATCATAGAAATGTTAAATACTGGTAATATTGGTAATACTACATCTCCAAATAATTCAAATCTTAGGAATCTAGTTGAAAATGTAATAAGTTTATATAATCATATTTATAAATACATAATTTTTTATATTTTTATTATTATTATTATTATTATTATTAAATATATATTTAATTTATAAAATTAATAAAATAAAGATATCTACCCTTGTTATTGCTATCAATAATTTTGAAGGTGAGGAGTATAATCATTTAGATATAGAAAAAGATGAATTTTTAATTGTGACGGATTGGAATTATGAAGAAGGTTGGGTATATGGACATCGTAAAGATAATGAAAGAGAAAAAGGAATATTTCCAAAAGTATTTGTTAAAATATATGATAAAGAAAATAATAAATAAATAAATAAATTTCTAATAATTTTAATGTATTATACATATTCTTATATATTACCTATTTAAAGTGATATTTTCTAAAAAAAAAAAAAAAAAAAAAAACACAATTAAAAAATTAATTTCTAACAACAAATACTGTATATATTTATATAATTATTAAAAATTATATTATATATGATTTTATTTAATTACCTTTTATTTATTTATTTATTTATATTTACAATATTAAAAATCATTTTTAGTATAATTACTCCAGAATACAGAATCAATTTTAAAAATAAAATTATTCAATTAAGAGCATTAAATGGAATGGAAATGATAGATGGATATACATATATAGAAATTGATAGAAACGATTTATTTAATGATGCATTTAATGCTTTTATGAATAAATCACCTGAAGAATTAAAAGAATTAAAAAAAAAATTAAAAATTAAATATAAAGGTGAAGATGGTATAGATGCAGGAGGTTTATTAAGGTATTTTTTTTTTTTATATTAAAATTTTATAATTTTATTAAACAACAATATAAAAATTATATATATAAAAATATTAATATTTTTTTTTATTTTAATTAACTTTTAATAATATTAAGGGATTTCTTTTATCAAATATCCAAAATTATCATAAGTCCTGATTATCCATTATTTAAATATTCTAATGAAAATTCATATGAATTAGATGTTAATCCAAATTATAATCATTTAAATCATTTTAGATTCTTTGGTCGAATGATTGGATTAGCAATTTTCCATAAACAGTATTTTTCTATATCATTTACTATATTTCTTTGTAAAAAAATACTTGATAAACAACTTGAATCTTCAGATTTAAAATACATTGATTCTCAAATGTTTGATAATTTAAATAAATTAAGGTATACATATATATACATATATAATGATTATTGTTAATATATCATTAAATTAATATTATTTGATATGACAAATTATAAAAATCTGTAGAAATAATGATGGAGCTGAAAATTTAGGTTTAACATTTTCGATGGATATTAAAGATAGCTCTGGTAAACATAAAACAATAGAATTGAAGCCAAAGGGTAAAACAATTTGTGTTAATGATTTAAATAAAAATGAATATATCGAGTAATTATTTAATTTTTAAGTTCATATTAACAATTATATATATATATATATTTTTTATAATTATTTTTATTTATTTATTTATTTATTTATTTATTTATTTATTTATTTAT
>KZ150760.1:35992-46363 GCA_002157105.1 Piromyces sp. E2 | reverse complement strand
AAAAAGAAAAAAATAAAAAAAAAAGAAAAAGAAATAGGATTATTAAATATAAAGGTAGAATTTGTTTATTATTTTTAATTATTTATTAATAACAAATTTTATATTTTTTTTGATATAATCATTGTATATTTGATTTGAAATTTGAAATTTGATTTTAAAATTACATTTCTCTTAAAATTTCTAATATTATATATGTAAAATGAATATTATTTTTTCAATTAATTTTCTTCATCATTATTATTTTACTAATTATGTGAAGTTTTTACAATGAACAGAATGCAATTTAATTATATATTGATTAATAAAAATGAAGTTATATATTTAAACGGTTTATTTTCATTTTCTTCCAAAAATAAGGCTTTTTTTATTTGTATATATTATTATTAATATATTAATATAATATATTGCATTGTAATGAGAATAATAAAATTAAAAAAAGTTTTTATAGATAATTTAATTTTATAAAAAAAAATATTAAAATTTTTAATAATATATGGAAAGTATATATTTTTTTAAATTATTGAATATCATATTATTATATTATATTACAAGAATATACTGAAATATATTATATAATAAATTAAGCTGAATCATAAATATTACCATATATATTTATTAATAACATTATTTATCTTCATTGATAAATATTTTTTTATTTATCAATATATGAAAAAAAAAATTTTTTTTATAATTGTATTTTTAATCATTTTGAATTTTTAATATATAACCAAACTTTTTTTTTTTTTTCTTTTAGTAATTAAATTATTAATAAATGTATATATAATTTTTTTTTTATATTTAATTTTTTTGTATTATATTAGACAGAGTAATAAAATAAATCTCAAACAATTTAGAAACTTCATCTAAAATATAAAACAAAAGCAAGTTTTTATTATACACAATCAATAAAATATTGATAATTGTATTTAGTTGACCTTTATATTGAAAATTTAAAAACGGGGAAAAAAATAATACAATATATTATAAAACATGAAGTTCTCAATATAATAATTTTCAAAAAGAATAATATACCAAATATTACCCAATTTTATTACTTTTTATTAAACAAATTAACTTATTAAAAAGATAATCACATAAAAGGTACACACATATATATATATATTTAATATACTTAATGCATTATTTTTATTTATTTTTAAAATATATATTGTTATTCATTTTTATTAATAAATTTATAACATGGTAATTATTAAAAGATTAAAATATAAAGAGATTAATAAAGACTTTAAGCATTATTATATATATACTTTCAATTTTCGCGTTTTTAAAAATAATATTTAATAATGTTTTCAACAGAATTTTATGTTATAAACTAAAATTAAAAAAATAAATATAATTTTATGTATTTTTTTTATTAGTATATTTCATGTAAGTTGAAATGTATTAATATTTTGATATATGATAATATAGGCATAACATTACACAATATTCATTATGTTATGAAAGGATGTTTTTATTGTGTATATAGAATACATAGAATATTTTGTTAATAAAAATTTTTTTATTCATATTTTTTGAAAAATTATTACAATCAAATGTTAAAATTTATTTATATTAATTAATAATTGAAAGATTAATTATTTAAATATTTATAGTAATATCGTTTTATTTTCAATAGTTATTATAAAAGCAAAGGATGTTTTTCAAAGTTGAAAAATTAAATTTATGAAATATTTTTTGAAATATAAGGAATTAATTATACATAAAATTTCTAATTAAACATTTCATCTATATAAATTTTTAAAATATAATAATTAAAGATTTAATTATTTTAGTGAAACAATAATATATAGTCATTATTGATAAAAATGCAACGGGATAACAAAGATAGAAATTTTAATGGAAGAGATTCAAGAGATAGTAGAGATAGGGATCAAAGAAGGTATTAACATTTTTAGAATTTAATAGTATAATATTTATAAATTATAGTATTAATAATTAAAAATATATTTTTAATAGTAGAGATTATTCAAGAAATTCTTGGAATGATCATTCAGATAGCGATTATCGTCGTTCTTCACATATGAATATGCAGGATAGAAGATCTATAATAGCAGATCATTCCTCAAGGGATAATTCTTTTGAAGTATGTTAATAATATCATTGTTATATATATATATATATATATATTTTGTTAACTCATTTTTTTTATTATTTTATATATATGTTAATAGAATAATAGATATCGTGATCATAGAAATTCATATTCTTCTGATTCTAGACATAGAAATAATATGTTTTCTAATAATGATTATAATTATAGTAATAGACGCTATGATGATTGGAATTGGAGAAATGATGGTTATTGGGATAGAAATAGGGACCAGTCAAGAGATAAAGATAGAGAGAAACATCAGGATAGAGATAATGATGATGCTAATTCAGGGTTTGTATTATAAATATTATAAAATATATTGTATCATTACTAATTATTTTATGTTTTTATATAGTTATCAAAGATCATATGATAATAATAATTATGAATTCTCTAGAAGTAATCAACGTTCTGATGAATTTTCTTCAAGAGATTATTACAGTAGAAGGAATCGTTCACCTTCGGTAAGATCTCAATCTCAGTTAAATAATAATAACAATAATAATAATAACAATAATAATTCAACTAATAATAGTGATAAATCATCATTACAACGAAGAAACGAAGAAAAAACCCGTAATATTGATGATATTTCAAGAACGAATAATATCAGAGACAATAATTCAAGGTCACAATCAAATTCATATAATTCTTATTCAAATTCAAATTCTAATATATCCTCAAATGGAAGATTATCATCTTCTAGACCATTATCTTCATCATCAAAATATTTAGATTCTGAATTTAATAATAAAAATAATACTATCAGTTCATCATTAAATTCATTTAATAATACCAACAATAATTCTAAATCATCTGATAGTAACTTTTTAAATGCAAATAAAAATAATTTAAATAATAGTAGTAAATATAAATCAAGTCAAGATTATACCTCTTCAAAACTATCGAATAAAAGTGGTATTAATCGTAATGATACAGTAAATAATTTAAATAATGATATAAATTCCGGCTTGAATAGGATACCAAAGGTTAATTCATTGAAATCAAATGAAAATGAATATAATTTAAATAATTATCAAGATTATAGAAATATTTTTGGTAAAAAAGATAATGAGGATAGAAATGTAAAAAATGAAACAAGTAAGGAAAATTCAAAGAGTATGAATACAAGTGATTTAAAATCTATACCTTTTGAAATTATTAGAGGGACAAAAAGTGATCTAAAAAATAGTAAATTGGATAAAAATAATTCGTTAATAAATAACAGGAATAGATTCACAATAGTGAAGAATGAAAATATAAGCCCATTAACAAATAGAAAATTTAGTAGTACTAAAGAGAGTACAATACCTCTAATTAATAATGATCCAATAAAGATGCCAAAAGAAGAAGAGGATGATACAGGATTAAATAATGTAAATATAGGTAATATTTTTAAGAAAGAAGATCCAGTTAAAATAATGAATCCACCATCAACATTAAATAATGATGGAAAGGAAGAAAAACATATGATCATTGGAAATGTAGTGACAGCAATGTCTCAACCATCTCCATATGATTCTTCATTAACATTAAATAATTTAGAATATCCAGCTCCACCACCACTTGTTGAAAATAAAATACCCCTTCAGGATCAAGAAAAAATTGTTGAGGAAATAGATGAAATAGATAGTGAAATACAGAAGTATGAAACAATGCTAAAAACATTAAATAATGATATTAAGACAAATAAAGAAATTTTAGAGAAGAGTTTGACTGAAAAAATTGAATTAGTAGATACCAATAAAGATCATTTAAAAAGAATAGAAAGAATAAAAGAAGAAAGAGTGTCATATGAGGAGTTAAAAAGTAAAAGAGAAGAGGAATTTAAAAAAGAGATTGAAGAAAACAAAAAATTGAGAGATGAAGCATTAAAAATTAAAAAGGAAAGAGATGAAGAGGAAAAACGTAGACAAGATTTAATAGATGCTAAGAGAAAGGAAGAAGAATTATTAAACAGTGATAGTGAAACCGATTCAGAAATAGAAGATTTTTCATTGCTATATGATGATATATGTAATGAAAATAAAGAAGAAATAGAAAATTCCATTGTTCCACGGTATGAGGATGATATTCAATCATATTTTGATACTATCACTATGAATAAAGATGAATATAAAGAACAAGTTGATAATATTATTAAGAGGAACAATTCAATTCATAAAAAGGTACGACCTATCTTGTTTAAAAAGTTGTTTAATCATTATAATATTGTAAAACAAAAAGAAAAATTTATTAAATATAAATATAAAGCATATTATCAAAATTGGAAAAATAATATTGAACTTTTGGATGAATCAAAACCATTTAGAAGAGAGTTTGCAAAAGATTTAAATGAGAAAGAGTATAATTTTATTTATACAAGAAGTAAACATACTTTTACTAGTGATATGGCAAGAAGTGAAGCTGAATTCGAAGATATTTTGGCTCGTTTACAATCAGAAACAGATAATGCTTCAGGATATGATGATAAAAAGTCAGCGAGAATACCACCAATGATTCTTAACTCTATAGATAGAATGAATGAGCGTTATATAAATTATAATAAATTAGTTGAAGATCCAAAGAAAGATTTAGAAGAATATAATAGTTATTTCTTCTGGACGGAGGAAGAAAAGAAGATATTTAGAAGTAAATTAATTCAGTATGGTAAGAATTTTACCAAAATTGCTGAGTTTCTTGAGTTTAAATCAACAGCTATGTGTGTACAATATTACTATCGTGAAAAACAAAGAGAAGGATTTAAGAAAATGCTAAAACGTGCGGCGTCTGGTAATCATGGTAAACGTAGACGTAATACAACTGGTCCAAGAAGAAAAACCAATAAAGTTCAGCAATCCGATCCAATTCGTGAAAGAGAATTAGCAAAAAGGAGAAAAGAAAGAGAAAATTCTCAAATGAATGATGATGATTCTTTCCAAATTAAAAGAAAGAAAGTTAAAAATAACGGTGTTGATAGTGATAAATACTCCACAAAGAAGAATAAAAATAGAAGAACATCTCATCCTCCTTCTGCTGATGAAGACTTTGAAGAAATAAGTCAACCTCATTATGAAGAAGTTGCTCGTTGGACAGAAGATGATAAGGAAAAAGCATTAGAAGCTTTCAAGTTATACGGAAGAGACTTTTTATCTGTATCCCAAATGGTTGGGACAAAAACAGAAGATCAATGTCGTAACTTTTATCATAATTATAAACGTAAATTGAATTTGAATAATGTTATCAAGGAATTTGATCGTAAAAAGAATAAAAAAGCCAATAAAGTTAATAATAATAGTAAATTTGATAATGAAACAAGTGTCAGTTCAGCAAATATGGAAGATAGTGTGGATAGTAGTGTATATGAAAAGAATAATACTAAAAATGATAATGAAAAATTAAAAAGCATTAAGGAAGAAAATACTAAACCAGAAATCAATTCTGAGACTATCAGTGATATTAAAAATGATAATACTAAGGCAATGAAACATAGTGAAAGTGTAAATCAAGATAATAATGGTTTTGATAAAGTACAAAAGAAAGAAAATATAAACGTTAATAGTAGTACATTAAAAGTTAGAATTACAACTAATCAAATCAATAATAAATCGGATAATAATAAATCTAATAAAGATAAAGTTAATCCAAATGATAATACTTCATCAAAATCAATAAATATTAATAATAAAACAGAAACTTTGTCAAAACCATCTACTGTCATTAAAATTAAGCTTGAAAATAAGTCTCCAAGTGGAAAGAATAAAGATAATAGTCGTGGAGAGAATAAAAAATCAACTTCTGAAACAAATAATAAATCATCAAAACACGGTAGTATTGATTTAGTTAGTAAAAAACAATCAGAGTTTAAGGCTGATCAAGAAACTATTTCTACTCAAGGAAAATCCACAATAGTGAAGATACCAAAAATAACTGCTACTATTTCTAAAGAAGTATCTACAACTAATACTCAACAACAAACGACTATCAAAGCAAATAATAAATCATCTAATGAAAATTCCAATATTATTGAAGCAGCATACACTATTAGTGAAATGGAAAAAGGTAAAGTTAATGATAAGAACAAAGTGGATCTAAATAAAAACAATGCCAAAAATGAATTAGAATCTCATAATAATGATAATAATTATAATATACCAGATAATGAGAAATCAAACCAATATTATGATTATGACCAATCTAATAATATCGATAATAATAATATAAATAATCAAATAAATACATTTAATAATAATGACAAACTTAATAGCTCAGTGGAGAAATCTAAAATAATATCAAATGAAAATGTATATAGTAATAAAATTGTAAAAGAAGGAAATAATTCAAGCTTAAAAATGGATGATTTTAATGAAGATATCATTGGAAGTAATGTTCCATTAATTCCAACAAAGCAAAATAATGAATCTAATAATAATGAATCTAATAATAATGATCATAATAATAATAATCATAATAATAATCATAATAATAATCATAATAATAATAATAATCATAATAATAATAATAATAATAATAATGAGAATGTAAATTCAATACATTATGGTAGTTATCTAAATCAAAATAGTTCTGGAGAGTATTCTAATAATTTTAACGGTAAAAATAATTATGAGAGTCAAAATAAAAAATAACTAATGAAATTAATGATAATAATAATAGTGAGACATATGATAAGAATAAAGGTAATAGTAATATTAAAGATCTATTGAATTCAAGTCCAATGAGAGCTAATGATAGTAACAACAATAGTAATAATAACGACAACAATAATAAAAACATCAACAACAACAACAACAACAACAACAACAACAACAACAATAATAATAATAATATCAATAACAATAACAACAACAATAATGATATGAAGTACGATTCTACCATTTCTGTAAAAGGAGAATTTAATGATTATAATAAATCAACTATAGATAGTTTATTATGCTTATCTCAGGTTGCATATCAACAATCACACATGGATGATGTTAAAACAGAGGATGAAAAATATACAAATGAAATTTATAATTCTACATTAAATAATAGTAGAAATAATGATTCTTATGTTTCTAATGGTATGAATAATAATCTTAATTACAATCAATATGAAATGAATTCTGGTAGTTCAGATTTACAAAATTCAGGGCAGGAAAAGAGACGTTTGAAACATAAGCGTGTTAAATTGAATGAACCAGATATAAAGGATCAGTCTCAGTCATATATAGATGAAGAAGAATTAAAGAAACGTAGAAAAGTTCAGCGTCGTCAAAGAAGAAAAACTGTCGATGGTGCATCAGCATCTACAGAAAATGATTCCTATCCAGATGGTAATTCTATTTCTTCAATTTCACAGACTAATTCTCCTCAACTTTCTTCTGTAAGAAGAACTCCTTCATCTTATTGGGCTATTGCTGAAAAAACCAGATTTAAAATGGCATTACCTTTATATGGAAAGGATTGGGAGAATATTGCTAAGTATATTAAAACCAAAACAGCTATTCAAGTTAAAAATTATTATTATAAGGATGAAAATGAAAGAAAGGAATTTGATGAAATTCTTAAAAATAGTGGATATTTAAATAATCAAAGTGGTGAAGAATATATGTATGAGAATAAGAATCCTCATTTAATGATGGGTTCAAATAATGAGGAAATAATGGATAAGAGATATATAGATAAACCAATGAATGATGAATATGGTTATGATATTAATAGAAGAAATAATAGTTATGACCCTAGTTTAATTCCATTGTCTTCTAATAATGACAATAATAATCCAATTTATTCTATGCCTCCACGCCAATCTGGATATGTACCTATTAAAAGTGAAATTAATGAACCGTCAAATTATTTATCACCGATGTCTGCAAGTTCTAATAATATTGATATGAATCGTGATAATAATAATTATAATAATAATAACAACAACAACAACAACAACAACAACAACAACAACAACAACAATAATAATAATAATAATAATAATAATAATAATAATAATAATAATAATAATAATAATAATAATAATAATAATAATAATAATAATAATAATAATAATAATAATAATAATGTTAACAGTAACAACAACAACAACAATAATAGTAATATGAATCCTTTGTACAATAGAACTATCTTACCAACGATAACACCTGATTATCCTTCTAATCGTTATCCACCACCACCACCACCATCACAATCACCATCACAATTACAATTACAATCACAATCACAATCACAATCACAATCTCATCCTCCTCCCCCTCCACCACCATCACAATCATCTCGTATTCAACATTCTCAGTCTCAACCAATATATATAAATTCAGAGCCAGGAATGCGTCAGAGTTCATTACCTCCTCCTCAGTACTCAGGATATTCAAAGAATAATGGTTATAATCAACCACCACCACCATCAAAACCTTCTAATAATGTTATGAATAATCCACCTTCTTCAAACAGTTTGCCAATGCCACCACAAAATGATTTAATTCGTAAAGAGCAAAACATGTCACCTGAAATTAATCAATATCCACCAATGTATGGTCAAAATCAAAAACAAAATAGTTATCCACCTAACCAACCACAATATGATTATATGAATTCTTCACGTCATTCAATGAATGGTTATATGGATAATAATAGATCAAATTCGATTAATAATGATAATATGAATTTACCAATGCATAATAATAGAATGAATATAAATAATCTCAATAATAGTAATGGTAATATGAATATGAATAATAGTAATATGAATAATATGAATAATAATGGAATGAATAATATGAACAATATGAACGGAAATATGAATGGAAATATGAATGGAAATATGAATGGTCGTATGAATGATAATAATATGAGTAATTCTTCTCAATCATATATGAACAACCAATACAATGATTCATATAATAATAATATGAATAATAATTATCCACCAATGTCTAATCCATCATCATCTCAACCATTGTCTAGCCAACCGCCAATAAGATCTAATTATCAATATAGTCAAAATCAATCAAACCCTCCACCTTCATCAATTCCAAATTATGGCTCTAATGATCCTGTTTCTCAAAGTCAGAACTCTTATAGATATAATAATATGTATAGTACTTCTATGAATACCCCATCCTCAAATACTACCATGAATAAAGTTTTAAGTCCAGCATTAAATATGAATCATCGCCTTTCTGAATCACCAATGAATAGTCCATCTTTATCTCCATTAACTATGAATCAATATAACACCAATAATAATTCCAATTCCAATTCCAATTCAAATAATGGTCAGTATGGTTCATCTAATCAACCACCAATGAATAATAATTACATGTCAATGCCTTATTATCAACAATCACCACGACTTCAATCTTCAAATCAAATGCAAATACCATACATGCAATCTCCAACTATGTCTTCTAATTCATCAAATACAAATTCATCATCAAACATCCAACCTCAATATCCATACATGTATTCTAATAATAATAATAATAATATGAATAAACCACAAGATATGAATTCATATAGTAGTAGAACTCCATTACAAAAGAATACTAATCCAATGTCTTCTTCATCAAATTCCAGATCAAATCGTATGAGTGTCAAGAATTTAATGAGTAGTGATGATCAATCTAATGATTGGTCATGGTATAACTCAAGTAATGTGGATAATAATAGCAACAACAACAATAGTAATAATGGCATTAATAGTAATAATGATAATAGCATTATTAATAGTAATGGCAATAATAATTCTAATAATGGTCCAATGCATTCAAAATCAATGAATCATTATGATACTAATCTGAATAATTATTCAAATAGTAAGTATTTATGTTGAATTTATTATTCTATTTATTTATCAATATATTAATATTTATTATTTTATTATAGATAATAATATTATGCTTGAAAATGAAATTGATAAAACGGCAACTAGTGCATTATTACAAATGTCAAGATCTTCTATTTCTACTCAAGATAATACCAATAATATGTACAATAATCTCCCATTGAACAACAACAATAATTATATGAATAAAAATAATCAATATACTAGTTATTCAAACAATAACAATAATAACAATAATAATGAATCATCTAATAATCAATCTATTTCCCGTTTAATTGATTAAATCTTCAATTAAACAAAATAAATAATAATAAATAATTATCTTTATAATTATGTAATATATATTTATATATATTTTATATACATACATATATATTTAAAATAATATATCCCTATTTTTTTTTTTTTTTTTTTTTTT
>KZ150759.1:385985-397421 GCA_002157105.1 Piromyces sp. E2 | reverse complement strand
TAATAATAATAAAAGTTATGATAAATAATAAAAATAAATACATTACCAAAAAAAAATATAAAATATATAAATATTTTTTAAAAAATTTTTTTATAAATGTTGAAAAGCAAATTTCAATTTTGTTTTAAAAATAATATATAGTTATTAAAATAACTTGCCATTAATTATTGTTTTATACTTTTTTATTTTTGTATCTACCAAAAAATAGACATTAGTTAAAAGCAATGATTGGCCATCAGGAAAAGCAGGCGTAGATTTATTTTTTTTAGAAGAAGATGGACAAACATTTAAAACTACTGTATTGTATGAACCATATTTTTATATTATGTGCAAAAAAAATAAAGAATTCGAAGTTGAAGAATTTTTAAAAAGGAAATACGAAAATTTAATATCGAAAATTGAAAGAATCGAAAAAGACGATTTAGATATGGTATTAATTTATTATATATAATAATTTATGAATATATATATATAAAATTAAAATATATATATTAACTATCATTTAATATAGCCAAATCACCTCCTTGGTGTAATGAGAACTGTTGTACAATTAAAATTTAGAAATGTTAGAGATTTATTAACTGTAAGAAAATATATATTACAAGTTGTTACAAGAAATAAGAAAAATATGGAAATTACAAATGCATATTCCGAAATTAAAATGTAATATATTTACAAATATACGATTTTTTAAATGTAATATATATATCGATACTAATAATAATAATAATAATATAATAAATAGTGACGAAGACAACGAATTAAATCTTAATTCAAAAAATTCAAATGATGTTGTTAGTAATATCATTGATATACGAGAATATGATGTTCCATATTATATTCGTGTTGCTATAGATAATAGTATATATCAAAAAAGGATATAAATTAAACGATAATCGAATTATTAGTAATAATTGTATTTTTAATTATTTTAAAATGCGATTAGATTTCCGTGTTGGATGTTGGTATACAGTTAAAGCTGAATTTAATCAAATAACAATTACACCAAATACAGATATGGTGCTACCAGCAGAACCTGTAGTTCTTGCGTTTGATATTGAAACAACAAAATCTCCATTAAAATTCCCAGATTCATCTATTGATTTAGTTATGATGATTTCATATATGATTGATGGACAAGTAATTTTTCTTTTAAATTATTATAATACCTATAGAATAGAATATTTAAAATTAAATTTTAATTAATAAATATATTAAAAATTGTAATGATAATTAGGGTTTTCTTATCACAAACAGAGAAATTGTATCAGAAGATATTCTTGATTTCGAATATACCCCAAAACCTGAATATGAAGGGCCATTTATCATTTTTAATGAAAAAGATGAAGTATGAAGACCCAATATATATATATATAAGTACAATATTTGATTTAAATATTGTAAATTAATAATATTTTTTAAAAATTGAACTTATTAGGCTGCATTATTAAATAGATTTTTCGAGCATATTATTGAAACGAAACCATCGGTATTTGTAACTTACAATGGTGATAATTTCGATTGGCCGTTTATTGAAGCAAGAGCAAAACATAATGGAATAGATATGTATAAAGTATGAAATCATAATCATTTATTTAATAAAAATTAATAAAAGTATTATTTACTAAAAAATTTACTTAATTAAAAATAGGAAATTGGTTTTTATAAAGATGAAAGCGTTGGTTGTTATAGATCATCATATGCTGTGCATATGGATTGTTTATGTTGGGTAAAACGTGATAGTTATCTTCCAGTTGGTAGTCATGGTTTAAAGGTAATTTCAATAATTATTACATTAATATTTGTATTTTATAAAATATATATATTAAATGTATAAAATAAACAAAATGTAATTATATTAGGCTGTCACTACTGCAAAATTAGGTTATAATCCAATGGAAATTGATCCAGAAGATATGACAAGGTATGGTATATGATATTATCTAAAGACATATTTATTTTAATATTTATAATATATATGTAAAATAAAATAATAAATTACTAATTATTAAAAATTTTTTTATATACATAATATAGATTTGCTATCGAACAACCACAAACATTATCTCAATATTCTGTATCAGATGCTGTTGCAACATACTATTTATATATGAAATATGTTCATCCATTCATTTTCTCCTTATGTAATATTATTCCTTTATGTCCTGATGAAGTTTTGAGAAAAGGTTCTGGTACTCTTTGTGAATCATTACTTATGGTTCAAGCCTATTTAGCAAAAGTAATTATGCCAAATAAGCACGTTGACCCAGCAATTAAAATGTACGAAGGACATTTACTTGATACAGAAACATATGTTGGTGGACATGTAGAAGCATTAGAAGCTGGTGTTTTTAGAAGTGATTTACCAACAGATTTTAACTTAGATGTTACAGCCATAGATAAACTTATAAATGAATTAGATAAAGCTTTAAAATTTAGTATTGAAGTGGAAGGAAAACAATCAATGGATGATGTATTAAATTTGGAAGAAATTCGAGAAGATATTTATAACAAATTAATGAATTTAAAACAGAATCCAATAAGAAAAGAAACACCATTAATTTATCACTTAGATGTTGGTGCAATGTATCCAAATATTATTTTAACCAATCGTTTGCAACCTGATGCTTTAGTTACTGAAAAAGATTGTGCCTCATGTGATTTTAATCAAAATGGTTCAAATTGTCAAAGAAGAATGCAATGGTGTTGGCGTGGTGAATGTTACCCAGGTACAAGAGCAGAATATAATATGATTAAATCTCAACTAATGACAGAAAAGTTCCCATCAAAAGTAAAAGGAGGTGACCTAAGAGATTTTTCTCAGTTAAATTCAACAGAACAAGCCACACTAATTCATAAACGTCTTGGTGACTATTGTCAAAAAGTATATAAAAGAAAAAAGGAAACAAAACTCGTCGAGCGCGAATCTATTGTTTGTCAACGTGAACATCCATTCTATGTTAATACTGTAAGAAATTTCCGTGATCGTCGTTATGAATATAAAGGATTATTGAAAAAAGCTAAAAGAACATTATCAACAGCTGTAAAATCAGGGAATAATGCTGAAATAGAAAAAGCAAAAAAAATGGTTGTTTTGTATGATTCACTTCAATTAGCTCACAAATGTATTTTGAACTCTTTCTATGGTTATGTTATGAGAAAAGGTTCAAGATGGTATTCAATGGAAATGGCTGGTGTTGTATGTTACACGGGTTCTCATATTATTCAAATGGCTAGACAATTAGTAGAAAGAATTGGACGTCCATTGGAATTAGATACTGATGGTATTTGGTGTATTCTTCCAAAATCTTTCCCTGAAAATTATATCTTCAAATTTAAAAATGATAAGGTTCATTATTTATCATATCCATGTGTTATGTTAAATCACTTAGTCCATGATAATTATACCAATCATCAATACCAGACACTTGTCAACGAAGATACCTATGAATACCAAACTAAAAGTGAAAATAGTATTTTCTTTGAAGTTGATGGTCCATATTATGCTATGATTCTTCCATCATCAACTCAAGAAGATAAATTATTAAAGAAGCGTTATGCTGTCTTTAATCCAAACGGTTCTTTAGCTGAATTAAAGGGTTTTGAAGTTAAAAGACGTGGTGAATTAAAGTTAATTAAGATTTTTCAAAAATCTCTCTTCAGTAATTTCTTAAAAGGTGATACCTTGGAAGAATGTTATGCTTCTGTAGCAAAAGTTGCTGATCAATGGCTTGATTTATTGTTTAGTAAAGGAAAGGATGTTGGTGATGAAGAATTATTTGAATTGATTTCAGAAAATAGAAGTATGAGTAAATCACTTGAAGAATATGGTAGTCAAAAATCAACTTCTATTAGTACTGCAAAACGTTTAGCTGAATTTCTTGGAGATCAAATGGTAAAAGATAAGGGTTTAGCCTGTAAATTTATTATTTCAGCTAAACCGGCTGGTTATGCAGTTAGTGAAAGAGCTATTCCAGTAGCCATTTTCCAAGCGGAACCTAGTGTAAAGAAATATTTCTTAAGACGTTGGTTAAAAGATAGTAATCTTCAAGATTTTGATATACGTTCAATTTTAGATTGGCAATATTACTTAGAAAGATTTGGATCTGTCATTCAAAAATTAATTACTATTCCAGCCGCCATGCAAAAGGTTCGTAACCCTGTACCTCGTATTCATTATCCAGATTGGCTCTTCAAAAGACTAGTTACTAGAGATGATAAATTAAAACAACATCATATTACTGATATGTTCCAAGTTCAACCCAAAACAAATAAAAAAGTATTAACTTCTGAAGAAAATTCTAACAGTTCAGAATCCAATGATGATCAAATAAAAACTCAAGAAGAATTAATTGGTGATATGGAAGATATGGTTATTGACGAAAATAGCAATGTCAATATTCGTAAACCAAAATTTATACCCATTGTCAACAAAAAACAAATTATTAAAAAAAGAAAATCAAATGAAGAAAATGATAATGCCATGGCTGTTGACGACATTTTTGATGATAAAATGGAAGATTTAGGAGAAATGCCAGATATGGAAACTGACTATCCTGCATGGTTAGAATATATGAAGAAAAAATGGAAAAGACAAAGAATTAATAGAATGAAACGTAGAAGGCTTCAAGAAGCCAATGGAACGGCATTTAAACGACCATTAAACTCAGGAGCCTTATCGTCTTTATTCCAAAAGCAGAACTATGCTGTAATGTCCAACTGCTGGGAAATTTTAAGTGTTACTGAAAGTGATAAACCAGGTGAATTCCGTTTATGGATATTAGTTGATGGAAAAATTCAAATGATTAAACTTTTTGTTCCTAGAATATTTTATGTTAACAGTAAAACACCATATACAGGAGATGAAATTTCGTCTGGAGGTTTTGAAATAGATGAAAATGGAAATTCAATTGAAAATTTATACAGTGTCAAAAAAGTAAATAAAATATTACCTCGTTCTCACAAAAATTTATATCTCTATGAATTCAAAATGCCAGAAAATGTTTATAGAGAAAATATGAAAGTTATTTCCAGTTTCATTAGTCATCCATCCATTGAAGGTGTATACGAAACCCAAATTCCATTATTATATAGAGTATTAATCGACATAGGTTGTATTACCAGAGTCAATCGTGAAATCGTCAGAAATATTGATAAAGGTATTTCTATGGAATATCTTCAACCAGAAGAAGTGTCAAAAAAACCTTACTTGAACGATAAAGATGCACTCGAATACCTATTTTTATATCATACCTATTCAGACAGTCGTCATATATTCTGTATCTATTCTACAGATTCAGCTAAAGCTCATGTTAATATTGTTGATGCTTCTCAGTTAAACCAAATGCCAAACATGACCAGATTATATACCGAAAAACGTAATGACAAGATTAGAATTGGTGAAATAAACGATAATAACATTTTTAAATATCATGAAATAGTCGATTGGCAATCTGATATTTTCAGTGATAAAGAAAAGGCTTTCCAAAATATTCAAAAAATTCTTTCAAAATACCATAGTGAAAGACACAAGCCAACCGTACTTATTATTCAATCCTTCTTAAATCAACAACAACTTGGTGAAAGTATTCCAAGTATAAATGATTTCCCAATTGTATTTATTTCATCCTACAAACGTGATAATCAATTCCCAGCATTAGACTGGCAAAGACCTATTTGCAGAAGAATGATTTCCCATTTATTTAATGTTAATGGTTGGCTTACTGAACGTATTGCTTTAGCTAGATATGCTGATATTCCTTTCTGTAACATCGAAAATGACTACCCATTATTTTTGGCTGATATCTTCTTTTCGAGAAGACTTCAAAGAGAGGGTATGCTTCTTTGGTACTCACCTTCTAGTAAACCTGATTTAGGTAGTCGTGAAGATGATGAAAATTATAATTCCATTGATGAAATAGAAAACATGGAAGTAAATATTCCTGGTATGTATGATCAAATAAGTATGGAAATTGATTTGATCAATTTAGCTGTTAATACCATTCAACAAGCTAATGTCATTAATGAAATTGAAGGTGGAGGTTCAATTGGTTTTGAAAGTTCTATGGCCCAACATACCCTTAATGATCATATGGCAATGATTGCTAATAACAATAGTAATAATCCAATAATGAATAATAATGGTGGTGATAATGGTAAAAAAGAACTTTTACAAACCTCAATGATTCAAATAATAGACGAAAATGCCATTTCAGCGCAAACCTTTAAACTATTCCGTACCTTGATTATCTCTTGGAATAATGAAGTTCGTGATAAAAAAAATAAATTTGCAGATATGATGATTGAACACTTTTACCGTTGGATTACCAGTCCAAATTCAAAACTCTATGATCCAGCACTTTTTAATTTAATTCATGGTATCATGAAAAAAGTCTTTATGCAACTTCTTGCTGAATTCCGTAATCTAGGATTAAAGGTCATCTATGCTAACTTTAGAAAAATTATTGTTATGTCCCCAAAAATTAGTGTTGCCAACGCCGTCAATCATATGGGATATGTTATTAGAACCATTCTCTCAAAACAACTTTTTAGTGGTTTAGAATTAAATCCAACTCAATGTTGGGATAATTTGATATGGATGGATTATGCCAACTATGGTGGTATTATTAGCTTATCACCAAATGCCACTCTTGATATGGTGACTAATAAGCAATTGAGAGCCCAATGTATTGTTTCTCAATGGAATATCAAAATGTATTTACCAGTAGCCTATCAAATGATATTTGATCGTTACTTTTCCGAATATCTCTTTTCAATTGGTATGGCAAAAACCAAACAAAAATATAATATAGAAGAAAATGATCTTTTAATGGAAACAGAAAAAGAAGGTCCCAAAAAGAACAATTCAAAAGAAGATATTGATTATAAGCGTAAATTAATTAGCACTGGACTAACGAGAGCCTTATTAGAAGAAGTTAGTACTATTCATGAAAAATATCAAACTATTCATGATACTGAAGAAGCAGTCCTTTATGAATTCCCAGACCTTCCAGGTTCTTACTTAAAAAAAGAAAATGCAACCTTGGAATTTATTAAATACTTTTGTCATGTACTCTCTCTAGATAAATCTGTTGAATATTCTGTGAGAGTTCTGAAACGTAATCTTCTAGAACTTATTCACGTTCGTGAATTTAGTGAAGAAGCAAAATTCAAAAATCCATGTACCTCCTTCAAACTTGGACAAGTCATCTGTGAATATTGTAACTATTGCCGTGATATTGATTTATGCAGAGAAAATGACGATAATGAAAATTCTAAAGATTACAATGCCCTTATTTCCAAAATGAAAAAACAATATAACTCACGTCACCATGATAATGACAGTGACAATGAAAATGAAAATGAAAATGAAAATGAAAATATTAATAGAAATGTTAACAATACTGGATATCAAATTAAGAAAAGAACAAATAATAATACTTCTTCTAACACTTCTGTAGCCTTTTGGAGTTGTCCTGGTTGTAAAATGGAATATGACCCAAGAATTATTGAAGATCGTCTCTTGGAAATTATTCAAACCAAAGCAATGGCCTTCCAACTTCAAGATTTAGTATGCACTAAATGTCGTAATCTTAAAGGAGATAACATTTCTAACAAATGTCATTGTGGAGGGGACTATAAATTATACATTGATTATGACGAATTTATGGTTCAACTCACCACCTTTAAACATATTGCTAAATATTACAATATGAAATTATTAGATGAAATCATTAATAATATCTTAATAATTAATTCACACTGAAAATGAATATATATATATATAAAGCTATCAAAGTTATAGTATTAGTCTATAACAAATTACTATATATTTTTTTTTCTTTAACCATTATATTTATAACTATAAAAAAATAATTTTTTTTTATTATTATTAATATTAATACCCGTATTAGTTTATTATAATTAAAAAATAATTAATGTTTTATTTTTTTAAAATATTATATTTTTACAAAAAAAAAATATTATAATATTATAATTGTAACAATATCCACCTCTTTCTTTTTTTATTCTACTTTTATTATCCTATTTATATTTTAAAGTCTTATTTTTTTGTATTTAATTGTTGTACATTAACATATTTATATGTATCATTTATTCTACTATTTATTCTACTATTATTATCGAAATAAATATATTTTAAAATATATATAATAATAATGTAATAAAACGAATAATTATTTATATATTTAGGTATTTATTTATTTATTTATTTATTTATTTATTTATTTATTTATTTATTTATTTATTTATTTATTTATTTAGGTATTTATTTAGGTATTTATTTATTTATTTATTTAGGTATTTATTTATTTATTTATTTATTTATTTATTTATTTAGGTATTTATTTATTTAGGTATTTATTTAGGTATTTATTTAGGTATTTATTTAAGTATTTATTTATTTAGGTATTTATATATTTAGGTATTAGGTATTCAGTATTATCTACCAGCTTTAAAATAATATTTTCATAGGTTTTAAAGTTTATACAAATACTTATTTGTAATACCCTGATCTAAACATTTAAATACAACAAAATAAATTCAAACAAATCAATTGTTGTTACATCATTTAATTGCAAAGGTCGTCAGTAGTATAAATAAACTATATTTAGTATTAGAGTTTAAAGGTAATAAAAATATTTTATTAAATGCAACCATTATTTTATGTAACAAAACTTCTTATTTAAGGTTCACGATGGAAAATACATTAAAATATAAACAACGTATACATTTTATAAAGATAGATGTAACACTTTGTTATACGATTACACTAAGAATAGATATATTATTGCTTTATTTGAATAATTAAAACACACTTATATTTAATAATACTATTATATATATTTATATATCAAATAATATTACATAAATGGTAATATACATATAATACAGTATTTAATATTATTTATAATATTATAACCAATATATTTTATTATCAATTTTAATATACATCACTAAATATTTAATAAGTACAAGTATGTGTGTTGTGATGATTGGCTAAATCAAAATCAATTATTTATATTATAAAAATGTATATATTACACTTTTATATGTATTATATATATAAAAGTATATTTTAATTAATCTATTTATTAACAATTATTATTAGATTAATATTGCCAGTACTAATTAATGAAATATCATTAATGAATTAAATAAATCATTTATTATAATATATTATTAATATATTTAATTGAAATTTCTAATTATATATAATGTAATATACACATAATAAAAAATAATAATAAATAATAAAATTAATTTAGTCCTTATAATAACATCAGCTTTCATATTCTATTTAATTAAATTGGTAATATTAAAAATAAATTAAAATCAATAAAATGAAATATACTATAATATAATATAAAAGTCTAATATAAATATAAAAATATAGCTTTAATAAGCTTATTAATAAAAATATATATTAAGAATCAAAAGAAAAATAAAAATAAATAAAAAGTAAAAAAAATTTTCTCAATTAAGATTTTTTCTTATCTTTAAAAAAAAATTTAAAAATTAAATCTATATTTTTTTAAATAGAAAAAAGAAATCAAATAAAAACAAATAATTAAACACACAATATATAATTATAAAAATGGTTGAAAAGAACGCTGAAACTGGTTTTGTCGCTGAACAAAAGCAATACATTAAGGATGCTAAGCAACTTATTCAAAGATGCACCAAGCCAGATCGTAAAGGTAAATAAAAAAAAAAAAAATCAAAATTCATAAAATAATATGAATGGTTTGATTAATTACGTTAAAATAATATAGAAATGATAATAAAATGATTTTGATCTAAATAATTAAATGCAAAAAGATCGATAATTAAATATTTATATATTATTATTAATATAATAAAAATAGAATTCATCCAAATCTCAAGAGCTGTTGCCATGGGTTTCTTTATCATGGGTTTCATTGGTTACTTTGTTAAACTTATTCACATCCCAATCAACAACATCATTGTGTATGTATATGAATATAATATTGTAATAAATAAATAAAGTCAAAATCAAAATATATATATTAATAAATTTTTATTTATTTATTTATATTATTAAATCATAAATAGTGGTGCTTAAGCGTCTTTTAAATCAAAATTATAAATAAGCAATAGAAATTTAGATAAACAACTTAAAAAAATTAATTCTATATCAAAAATAATAAAAGTACAAATATATAAGGGGATAGAAAACTAATTTTTATAAAGTTGTTAAATAATAAATTATTAGTTTTATATCTTTTTGATTAAAGATTAAATTAAATACAATTATCATAAATATTTAATGCAAATAATATAAAAAAATAAAAAAAAAAAAAAATTGAGGTTTAATATTCTTATAAAAATATAAACCGACAAATAAAATAATAATATATAAACTAATAAAATAAATCATAAAATATACACATTCAGTAAACGAAAAATTAATAATATTGTTTTTTAATATAATACCATATATTTATAAACATTTATTTAATATTTCTTAACCAACTAAATAAACATCAAAAAAGCAAAAGTAATAGCCAAAATAAAATAAAACAAAAAATAAAAATAAAAAAGAACTAAAAATAAAAAAAAAAATAATAATAATAATAATAATAATAAAAAATAAAAAAATAATAAAAAAATATAGTGTAAAATTTAATATTAGTGAAAGAGTTTATAATGTGATCTATTGAGTTTTTTTGAATTAAAATAAAAAGTTATTAAATATAGTGAAAGTAGGTAAACAAACAATGTAGTTTGTAATTATGGTTATATAAATGGTTTTGAAAATAAATGATGAATATTTTTACGGAATATAAAAGTGATATACTAAAATATATAATATTAAAAGTAAAACAAAAATGTAATTATAGGGCAAATAAAGTATTTATATATTGTAGTAAAAAGTATGAACTGGGCAAATTAATAGCATTTAGTAATAGTAATTTATATTAAGTAAAAGTAAAATTGAAATAATAACAAAATAGTAAAATATAGAAATTTTTATAGTAAATATTACTTTTATGATAAAATAGTACAAACAAGAAAGAAAAAAAAAAGATTGAAAATTATATGTTATATTTATTATAATATGTTATGTGCTTCTATTTATTTATTAATTTTTTTTTTTTTACAAATAAAAAATAAATAAATAAATAAATAAATAACAAAATTAATTATATATAGTTATTATAGTATTTTTTCAAATTTTAAAATATGTACATAAATTAATGAAAATAAGATGTTATGAATATATGAGTATGAAAATGCGTTAAAAGATGAGTAAGGAAATACGTAAAAATAAATAACTATGAAAAAAAAAAAAAATGCAAAAGAAAAAGAAAAAAATAAAATAAAGTAAATAAATGATTAAATATTTCCTTTTCTTTGTTTTTCTTTAGCTTTTTTTTTTTTTTTTTTTTTTTT
>KZ150759.1:37989-48260 GCA_002157105.1 Piromyces sp. E2 | reverse complement strand
AACTAACTTTTTTTTTTTTTTTTTTTTTTAAACTGTAAAATATATATTTTAATCCACAAAAACAATATATGTATGTTTATACGTTTGTAATTCGAATGACAATGATATCATTTATAATTAACTTATAATAATGGTTTAATATTCTCGATAATATTAAAAAATAATATATATATATTTAAAAAATATTATTTTGGAATAAATAATAAAGAAAAGTTTTCTTTTAAAAAAATAAATAAAACTATCAAAAGTATTTTATTAAAAATCCACAATGAGTGAAAGTATTGATTCATTATCTTCTATGGTAAATGACTTAGATATATAAAATATATTTATAAAAAAAATTACCATTATTTATTAAATAATATATATTTTATAATTTATATGAAGTTCCCACAAATTGACAGGGACATTATCATAGCAGTAAGTTATAATAAATTTATTGTTAATAATCTCAGATAAAGAAAATATATATTCTTATTGTTATTGTTATACTTTAAAAATAAAAAAAAAAAAAAAAAAAGATTTTCGATCAAAATAAAGGTAATGTTGAAGCTTGTATTCCACAATTATTGGAAATTTCAGATCCTTCTACTCAACAAATTAATCCACAACCAGAAACAACAACTCAAACTAATGTAATTTTATAGTTTAAAGAAAAGTTTTATAATTAAAATTTATTTATTTAATATAAGTTCTTAAATATATTTATTATATGTATATAAATATATTATTATTATTAAGAAGGAAGAACAAATTAAAAAAGATGAAGAATTGGTAAAAAAATATTAATTAAAAAAGATATATTATTAATTATTATTGTTATTGTTATTATTATTATTATTATTATTATTATTATTATTTTAAAAATATTAACATTATTATATTATTATATATATAATATTTTAAATTTAATAGGCTAGAAAGTTAGCTCAAGATATGAATGATGAAGAATTTGCAAGACAATTACAAGAAGAAGAAGCAAGAAATAGACAAATGGGTATGGTGATATGATTTTTTGTAAGTTTGATAAAATGTTTAATTAATAAGATTTTCTTTATTATCATAATTAGAAATTGAAAGGGAAAGACAAGAACGTGAAAGAGCGGAAGACGGTGGAGGTAATTTTTTTTTTTAACTAATTTTAAAGATAAAAAAAATATTGATATATTTTCAATATTTTTTAATTCATTTATATTAAATATACATAGTTCAGATAAAAGAAAAACTTACTGCAGGTTTTGAAAGTAAGTATTTAACTGTTTATATTAGTATTCATATTAAAAAATTATTAATTATTGAATAAAAATTAATAAATATTATATATTAAAATGAAATTTTATATAGCAATTAAGCAAAAATCTCGTGAAATTTACGAAAAAATTACAAGTAAGGCTAATGAACAAAGAAATATGAATAGAAATCAATATAGGTAAATTAAATTAAATAATATGAATAAGATATATTACTATTAGGAAAAACTAAAAATATATATGTATATTAAAACAGTAATTTGCCTGATAACAATGAGGATTCAGTTTTATTAGGAAATGATTATGAAAGACAAGAACAATATAATTCAAGACCAACTCAAAATCATTATTCATTAAATGGAAATGTTGATGAAGTAAATTACAATTTAAGATTAATTATTATTATTATTATTATTATTATTATTATTGTTATTATTATTGTTATTAAATATTATTATTTTAAATAATAACATAATATTTAGGAAGAATCTCTTGATCGTAGAAACCCAAATTTTTCTAAACAATAATTAATATTAGTTTGTTTTATTATTAATTATATTAATAAATCAATTTAAGTATTTATTAATGATAAAGTTTCAAAATATTTTCAATATTAATAATTATAATAAATAAATAATAATAATAAAAAAAATATTTAAATAGAATTTATTAAAAAAACAAAAACAAAAACAAAACAAAAACAAAAACAAAAATGAAAACAAAAACAAATTACAATTCACTAGTAAACTTAATAATACAAAAATAATATATTTTAGGAAGAAAATTTTTTTTTGAAATAATTATTATTTTTATCTAAGTTTTAATAATAATAAATATAAAAGATTAAAAATAATTAAAAATTCTTTAATGATATTTGTAACATTATAATATATGTGTATAATATCGATTTATATTACAATTTATATTAATAAAAACATTAATTAAACTTTTAATGGTAGTTAAAAAAGAAAAAGTGTAAAATATATTAATCGAATTTGCTTAATGAAGATATTATTATAATAATTATTCTAATGTATTGTGAATAATTTCTTAGGAGAAGTAGCATTTCGAAAATGTTCTATATCGGAAAAAATATAAAATTTAGTCAAATATTGTTATGTTAGGATGTAGTAGTGTAATAGTGTATTTATATTTTTTAATAGTATTTATTGTATTTAATTAAAAAAATATAAATTGGGTATTGCAAAAAAAAAAAAAAAAAAAAAAAAGAAAAAAAAAAAATTGAGCTTTTTTAATTATGGTTTTGCTATTGATATAAATGCATCAAATTCTTTTTCAAGGTTATTTGAGCTTTTATATTTTAAGATTTCATCCTTATCATTAATAATAATGAATAATGAAAGATATGATTTTATTTAATATTTTATATTTTGTACATCTATATACATTGGAATTTTTTTCTCTATAATTATAATAAATTTATTTTTTTGTTTATAATAATTTTATTTTTCTCTCTATTTGTTTCATTTTTAGATTTTCTTATAACTATTAATTATTGCTTATAAAAATTTTATTATTATCTATTTATTAAAAAACTTTTTGTTATAAAACATTTCTAATATGTAACCTCAAAATGGAATTTCTCTAAATGAAAATTTTCTAATACACCCCTTACAAAAATTAATTATTATTTTTTATTGAAATATTATATTTTTGTATTTGTATTACATTTATTAAAGAATATTTGTAATTAGAATATTAAATGTACGTAATTAATATATAAGGAAATTTTTTCAAAAATGTAAAATTTTTGGCTAATAATGTTTAGTGAAATTTATGTTTTGTACAATATTTATATTAATTGATTTATATATATTTATAATATATTTAATATATATATATGATATATATTAAATAAAGTTGATTTTGAAAGGTTATATATAAATAGAAAAATAAAGAGGTATTATAATAAATTACTGATTTATTAAATAATTTAAATTAATATTATATATGATGTATTTTTTATAAATAAAAACAAGATATTTTTTATAAATTATTTTTTCTCTAATTTTTTATACTTAAAATATAACAGTGAATAACAACAAAAAATAAATATTACATCAAAATAAAAAAAAATAAGTTTTTTTTTTATTTTTGTTATTACAAAACAATAATATAGATATTTTTAAATCATAATTTAATAACAGGATATTTATATTCCTACAATAATCATAAAAATAAACAAAAAAAGCATTAAATAAAAAAACTTATTTTTTACTAATAAATTATAAATACATTTTATTTTACATAATTAGCTAATCCTTTTTAACTATATAAAGTAAATATTTTATAATTTATATATTATTTATCGAATATTTTGTTATAAGTATCATATGGTGTCTTTGTTGAGCAAAATATATTATTTGAGATAGCAATACAATCAGTAAAAATATAATATGAAAATACAAAATTGAAAAAAAAAGATAGTAACAAAATAAAAGTTGAAACAATGAAAACAGAGAATAATTAATTAATTAAATAATTTTAAAATTGAGATTAAGAATGGAAAAGTTAATGAATAATAAATAAGAATTAGAAAAAGAAAAGAAAAAAAAAAATATAAATAAATGAAAATATTGATTATTCATAAAAAAATATATTTTGTTTATTTATTTTTATTTACAATTATTTAATTAATAAATTTACTTTGATAATATTTTTTTAAAAAAATTGATACAATAAACATAATAATATGAAGTATTAGATAATATTTGAATAGTATAATAGAATAGTTATTATTAAATTGATTTAATTTTAATAAGCCATTTTAACCATTTTATTATAGTACACATAATCAATATTTATTAAATATAAATATTCAAAAATGTAAATTAAAAATTAGTAAACAAACAAATTTGCAATCCAAATATCTTTTTTTTTTTAAAATAATAAAATTTTTATTCAATATTAATATTATTTATTTAAATTTAAGAAAAAACTAAAAAAATAAGAAGTGTATTAATAATAGTAAAAAATACTATCAAAAAAAGATCTCAAAGAATGATTTAAAATATTATTTTTGTTATCATAGAAATAAAAATAATAAATCAATATATATTAATAGACATTCATTATAATACTTGTGGATGGTTATTCATATTATTATATATTTTTTTCGGCTTTTAAACATAAATTTGTTGTTATATATATATTTTTATTTTATTGTATTTAAGATGTATAATCAATCAATATTCAATTAAGTTTTTAATTTGTTTATTTAAATGATAAATTTTATCAATTAAAATTATTTTATTTATATACATATTTTTTTTTTAAATATTTATTATATAATTTAATAGGTAAAAAGAAAATGACTGATATATGCCCAATACGTTTTCAGGAACATGTTCAGGTATGTGTTTATATTTGAAGCAAATAATTGTAGTAAAAAGTTATAAATATTAATGTTTATTGTTATATTTATACACATTAAAAGCTCCAAGCTCTTGGTATTAATGCCTCTAGTATTGGTTTCAATACTTTAACTATGGAATCCGATAAATTTATTTGTATTCGCGAAACTGTTGGTGGTACTAACCAGGTAGTAATAGTAGATATGAATAATCCACAGAACTTAATGAGAAGACCAATATCAGCTGATTCTGCAATTATGAATCCCGCTACTCAAATTATTGCACTTAAAGGTAGTATTAATATATATAAAATTTATTGATTTTAAATAATTATTATTAATTTTTATAATTATAATAATAAAACAGCTGGAAGACAATTACAAATCTTCAATTTAGAATTAAAAACTAAAGTAAAATCACATATGATGAATGAAGATGTAATTTACTGGAAGTGGATTTCTTTAAAAACCATCGGTATTATTACTGATAGATCTGTTTATCACTGGAGTATGGAAGGAAATTCAAATCCAGAAAAAATTTTCGAAAGACATCAAAACTTAAATGGTGCCCAAATTATTAATTATAAGGTTGATTCTACTGAAAAATGGGCTTTAATTATTGGAATTTCTGCCCAAGTAAGTTTCAAAGAATGAATTTATTTATTTATAAATGTATATATAAATATATATAAACAGATTTTTCTATATTAAATATTAAATTATAATTATAATTTAAAAAAATAAATGAATAAATAAATAAATTAATAGGATGGTCGTGTTGTAGGTACTATGCAATTATATTCAACTGAAAGACGTGTTAGTCAAATTTTAGAAGGTCATGCTGCTGCTTTCGCAAACATTACATTAGATGGTGCTTCTTCACCAACTAGTTTATTTGCATTTTCTGTTAGAAATGCCAAATTTGCTAAGTTACACATTATTGAAATCGATCACAAAGAAGGTAACCCTGTTTTCCAAAAACGTGCTGTTGATGTATTCTATCCACCAGAAGCTGCTAATGATTTCCCTGTTGCTATGCAAATTAGTCAACGTTATGATATTATTTACTTAGTTACAAAATATGGTTTCATTCATTTATATGATTTAGAAACTGGTACCTGTATTTACATGAACCGTATTAGTGGTGATACAATCTTTACTTCTGTTGATTTAGAAGCTACTAGTGGTATTATTGGTGTTAACCGTAAAGGTCAAGTATTATCTGTTAGTGTTGATGAAAATAACTTAATTCCATATATCATGAATAATTTAAATAATCGTGAACTTGCTTTCAGAATTGCTTCAAGAAATAACTTGCCAGGAGCTAACCAATTATTTGTTGCTCGTTTCAATGATCTTTGTAATTCTGGCAATTTCTTAGAAGCTGCTAAGGTTGCTGCTACTTCTCCACAAGGTATATTACGTACCCCAGAAACCATTGAACGTTTTAAGCAAGTTCCAGTTGCTCAAGGTCAACTTTCACCAATTCTTCAATACTTTGGAATTTTACTTGAAAAGAGTGTTCTTAATAAATATGAATCTTTAGAATTGACGAGACCAGTTATGGTTCAAGGTAGAAAACAACTTTTAGAAAGATGGCTTAAGGAAGATAAGCTCGAATGTAGTGAAGAATTAGGTGATATTGTAAAACCATATGATACAGTATTAGCTCTTTCTGTTTATCTTCGTGCAAATGTTCCAAATAAGGTTATTAATTGTTTTGCTGAAACTGGTCAATTTAATAAGATTGTTTTGTATTCAAAAAAGGTTGGTTATCAACCAGATTACTTATATCTTCTTCAATTAGTTTTAAGAACCGATCCAGATAAAGGTGTTGAATTTGCTCAACTTTTAGTTAATGATGAAAATGGTCCATTAGTTGATTTAGAACGTATTTTAGATGTTTTCACTTCTAATAATTTAATTCAACAAGCTACTTCATTCTTATTAGATGCTTTAAAGGACAATAAAGAAGAACATGCTAATCTTCAAACTCGTTTATTAGAAATGAATTTATTAAGTGCACCACAAGTTGCTGATGCCATTCTTGGAAACAATATGTTTACTAGATATGATAAAGAAAAGATTGCTAAGCTTTGTGAAAATGCTGGTCTTTATCAAAGAGCTTTAGAACATTACACTGATATTAACGATATTAAGAGAAATATTGTTCATGTCAGTAACTTAAATTCTGATTGGGTTATTAACTTCTTTGGTCATTTATCTCCAGAACAATCCTTAGAATGTTTAAGAGAATTATTAAATAACAACATTCGACAAAATCTTCAAATTGTTGTTCAAATTGCTACTAAATATTCTGATCAATTAGGTAGCTCAAACCTAATTGAAATGTTTGAATCATTCAAGACATTTGAAGGTCTTTACTATTATCTTGGATCAGTTGTTAATTCCAGTCAAGATAGTGAAGTTCATTTTAAGTACATTCAAGCAGCTTCTCGTACTGGTCAATTTAAAGAAGTTGAAAGAATTTGTAGAGAAAGTAATTACTATGATCCAGAAAAGGTTAAGAACTTCTTAAAGGAAGCTCAACTTTCTGATCAATTACCATTAATCATTGTTTGTGATCGTTTCAACTTTGTTCATGATTTGATTTTATATTTATATCAAAACAACAGTTTTACCAATATTGAAATTTATGTTCAAAAGGTTAACACTTCTCGTACTCCAGAAGTTATTGGTGCTTTATTGGATGTTGATTGCGATGAAAATGCTATTAAGAGTTTATTAATGTCAATTCAAGGTCCAGTTCCAATCGATGAACTTGTTGACGAATGTGAAAAGAGAAACAGATTAAAGTTACTTTTACCATTTTTGGAAAAGAAGCTTAATGAAGGTTGTACTGATACCTCCTTATTCAATGCAGTCGCTAAGATTACCATTGATACTAACAATAATCCAGAAAAATTCCTTAGAGAAAATCAAGTAAATATACAAATGAAATATTATATATTTTAAATATATTAATATAAATATAATTATACACTACATTATATATTGTATATAAGTATTAATTTTTATTTTATTTTATAGTATTATGATCCAAGGGTTATTGGTAAATACTGTGAAAAGAGAGATCCATACTTAGCATTCATTTGTTATGAACGTGGTCAATGTGATACGGAATTACTTTTAATTACTAATGAAAACTCTATGTTCAAACACCAAGCTAGATATTTAGTTAAGAGACGTGACCCAAGTCTTTGGTCTCTTGTTTTAACCAAGAATAACACTCATTTAAGATCTTTACTTGATCAAATTATTGGTACTGCTCTTCCAGAAAGTCAAGATCCAGAAGATGTATCTGTTACTGTTAAAGCTTTCATGACTGCTGATTTACCAGAAGAATTAATTGAATTATTAGAAAAGATTATTTTAGAACCAACTCAGTTCAGTGATAACAAGAACCTTCAAAATCTTTTAATTTTAACTGCTATTAAGTCCAATTCTCCACGTGTAATGGATTATATTACTAGATTAAATAATTTCGATGCTCCAGAAATCGCCAATATTGCTATTGCTAATAATATGTTTGAGGAAGCATTTACTATTTATCAAAAATGTAACCAACCATTAGAAGCTGTTAATGTTTTACTTGATAACATTAAGAATATTGACCGTGCTTATGAATTTGCTGAACGTGTTGATCTTCCACCAGTTTGGAGCAGCTTAGCTAAGGCTCAATTAAGAAACAACCAAGTAAAGGAAGCTGTTAGTTCCTATATCAAGGCTAATGATCCAAATGATTATAGTGAAGTTATTAGAGCCACTGAAGCCACTGAAGATTATGATACTCTTATTAATTATCTTACTATGGCCCGTCTTCAATCTAGAGAACCAGCTATTGAAACTGAATTAATTTATGCTTATGCTAAGACTAACCGTAACCAAGATATTGAAAAGCTTATTACTGGTCCAAATGTTGCCCAAATTCAAGTTGCTGGTGAACGTTGTTACAACGATAAATTATACAGTGCTGCCAAGATCTTATTTAACAGTATTTCTAACTGGGCTTTCTTATCAACTACTTTAGTTCATTTAGATGAATATCAAAATGCTGTTGAATGTGCTAGAAAGGCTAACAGTACTAAAGTTTGGAATAAGGTTAATGAAGCTTGTTTAGAAAAGAAAGAATTCAAGCTTGCTCAAATTTGTGGTTTGAATTTAATTATTCATCCAGAAGAATTAGAAAAATTAATTAATTTATATGAAAGTCAAGGTTACTTCAATGAATTAATTGAATTGCTCGAATCTGGTCTTGGTCTTGAACGTGCTCACATGGGAATGTTCACAGAATTAGCAATTTTATATTCCAAGTATCGTCAAGATGAATTAATGAACCATTTGAAGTTATATTCAAACAGAATTAACGTTCCAAAGGTTATTAGAGCTTGTGAACAAAATCATTTATGGCCAGAACTTGTTTACTTATACAGTCACTCTGATGAATATGACAATGCTGCTAATGCTATTATGGAACACTCTGCTGAAGCCTTCGAACACAATAACTTTAAGGAAATTATTGTTAAAGTTTCTAATCTTGAATTATATTACAAGGCTCTTCAATTCTACTTAGATGAGCAACCACTTCTCTTAAATGATCTTTTAGAAACTTTAACCCCAAGAGTAGATCATACTAGAGTTGTTCAAATGTTCCAAAAATCCAATAATTTACCATTAATTAAACCATACATGGTTAATGTTCAAAAGGTATGTTATAATTGTTTTAAATATATAAATATTTATAAAAGTTTTTAAATTCTATATTTTATTAAAATATTTTAATATTAACAATTAATTTCTGTCTTTTTTTTTTTTATATTTTTTCTTTTAATTTTATATTTGAATATAAAAGGTTAATAACCGTGCTTTAAATACTGCATACAATGAATTATTAATTGATGAAGAAGATTATGAAACTTTAAGAGATTCAATTGATAAATATGATAACTTTGATAATATTTCTTTAGCTCAAAAATTAGAAAAGCATGAATTATTAGAATTCCGTAGAATTGCTGCTCATTTATATAAGGTAAATATAAGAATAATATACTATATAAATAATAAAGTAATTAAAAAAATATAAAAATAACAATATTTTTATTTGAAATATAATTAATGAAATATAGAAAAACAGACGCTGGAAGCAATCTGTTGCTTTATCTAAACAAGATAACTTATACAAGGACGCTATGGAAACTGTTGCTGAATCAAAGGACCAAGAACTTGCTGAAGAACTTGTTAGATACTTTGTTGATTCCAAGAAATATGAATGCTTCGCTGCTACTCTTTTCACTTGTTACGACTTATTGAAACCAGATGTCATTCTTGAAATTGTATGGCGTAACAATATTAAAGACTTTGCTATGCCATACTTCATTCAAGTTATGCGTGAATATTTACCAAAGGTACAATCATATTATTTAGTGATTATTTATTTATTTATATAAACATGTTAACAATAATTTATAATATGATATAAAATAGATTGATGAATTGGAAAAAATAAATAAGCAAAGAGAATTATTAGAAAAAGAAAAGGCTAAGCAAGAAGGTAGTAAAATAATATGGATTTATAAATATAAAATAGTATAATATTATTAATAATAAATATTTTTTTTTTTTTTTTT
>KZ150758.1:394670-404670 GCA_002157105.1 Piromyces sp. E2 | reverse complement strand
AAATAAAAATAAAAATAAAAAAATAAAATAAAATAAAAAATAAAAAATAAAAAATAAATATAAATATAGAATTATGGTATATGAAAAAATAAATACATTAATTATAAATAATAATACATAATAGTTTATAAATACATATTTGTATATTTCTCTTTTCTTACATTTTCTATATTTTTTTTTAAATAAATTTATGTATCTTATTTTTAAATTTGTTTGTTTTATTGATCAAAATGTTTTATATCTTTCATACGTTTATGAATTTGTTTATATCTTAAACTATCGAAATAATTTAACTTCTTTTTAGCACCTTTATTCAGTAAATAATTTTTGATTTCTTCATGTTTATATTTTTCTGCAATCATATATGCATTCATTCCTTTAATATTTTTTAAGTTAACTTTTGAACCATTTTCTATTAGATATTTGACAACATTAATATGATTATATTTTGTTGCATACATAAGTGCTGTCCACTTTTTTTTACTATATAAGTTAGTTTTAGCATTTTTCTTAATTAAGAATTTTACAATATTTTCATAACCTCCTGCGGAAGCCAACATTAATGGTGTCATACCTTCTTTTCCTTTACTATTAATTCCAGCTTTACATTCAACTAAAAACTCTACTACACTCGATTTTCCATTCATAGTTGCGAACATTAATGATGTCATATTAAATAATGTTCGTTTATTTATTTTGGCTCCATTGTTCACTAAATATTTAGTAATATTTAAAAATCCTTTAGAAGAAGCTATCATTAATGCTGTTTTATAATCATTATCGAAGGAATCTATTATCGCTCCCTTTTCAATAAAATTTTTGACATATTCATAATTTCCATTTGTTACTGCCAATGCTAATGCAGTCTCACCATTTGGACCATATGAATTTACATTCATACCTTTATCAATTAAAAATTTAACTATTTCTAAATTATTGTTTTTAAGAGCATAGGATAATGCAATTTCTTTATCAAAAGAAGGTTTATTTTTATATAAATATTTAATTATATCATTATTTGCATCTGATGAAGACATGAAAAGACTTTCCCAGTTATATATTAAAGCATCTTTCTTTATAAGATATTTAATAATTTCATAATGACCACGTTTATAAGCAAAAAGTAATGCAGTTTGATACTTATTATTTTTTTCATTAATATAAGCACCATTATCAATTAAAAGTTTTACAATTTCTTTATGACCGTTTTCTGAAGCAAACATTAAAGCTGTCATACTATCTTTATCTTTTGCATTAATTTCACAGTTATGATTCAGTAATAATTTAACCATAGAAACATTTCCATTCTTTGATGCCATCATAATAGGAGTTCGTTTATTGCTATCAAATTCATTAATATTCAAATTTTGGGATATTAAATAATCTAGTATATCATATTTATTATGTATTGCTGCTGATAGTAATACTTTGAATTCTTCAAAGTAGTCGCTATAATAGATTTTATAATACTTGTCAAAATGAATGAAAAGACATCTAACAATATCAATATACCCATTTTTGGTTGCTACTATAAGTTCACTTAATTGTTGGTAACTTTTATTAATTGTTGCACCATTTTCAATTAAGTATTCAACGATATATTTATGACCTGTTTTACATGCATAATACAAGGAATTACAATTTCCTGCTTCATTCACAAATGCACCTTCACCAACTAAATATTGAACTAAATTAAGATAACCATTTTGAGCAGCATATTTTAATGCATCCATATTATGTTTATCTTTTTCATTTATTTTTGCCCCATTTTCTTTTAATAATTTTACAATACTTTTATATCCACCACTAGCAGCAAGAATAAAAGCATTTGTGTTGTTATCACTTACAGTATTAACATGAGCACCTTTTTCAAGTAAAAGTTTAACAACATCTTTATTTCCATGTTTAGATGCTAGCATTAATGGGGTAATTCCATGTTTATATTTTTCATTAATATTTAACCCTCTTTTTATAAGTTCTTCTACATAATCTTTATATCCATTTTTTACCGAAAAGTAAAATGCATCATGTAACTTTTTATCTTTTTCCATAACGTCAACATTTTTCTTTAATAATAATTCAGCTATATCATGGTTTTGATTTTCCAATGCATGAAGGAGTGCTGTCTTACCATCATTATCTTTATCATTAATATTTATATTATTTTTCTCTAATAAATATTTTACAATTTCTATATGACCATTTTTACATGCAACCATTAATGCTGTGACATTATTATCAAATTTTTCATTTATATTAACACCATTTTCTATTAATATTTTAACCAAGTTAAATGTACCAAGTTCAGCAGCATAATAAAATGAATTAAACCCATACTTATTTTTTTCATGAATATTGGCACCTTCTTTGATTAATATATTCGCAATATCGTAATGCTTATCTTCAATGGCATATATTAAGGCATTAGAACCCATTATATCCTTTCCATTATTTTTTGCGCCTTTTTCAATTAAATATTTTACAATATCAATATGTCCTTTTTTTGATGCAATCATTAAAGCGTCCATATTATATTGACATTTTTCATTAATAGAAGCTCCCTTTTCAACTAAATATTTGACTACAAAATTTCTTCCTTTTTTACATGCATAAAATAACGCAGTAGAATCTTTAAGATCCTTATCATTAATATTAATTTTCTTATCAACTAAATATTTTATGATTTCATCATTTCCATATTTTATGGCTAACATTAATCCATTTTTTCCTTTATAGTTCTTTTCATTAATATCAACTCCAGATTCAATTAACGATTTTAATTTTTCTTTATTATTTGACATGACAGCATGTAATATTGAGTTATTATGGTCTTTCTTATTAGCTTGATTTTCAATAAATTTCAAATAATTGTACACAGAGGTTCTACTATCATTTTCTTTTATTATAATACCCTCCAGAACAGCTTCTTTATTCTTTTCATATATATCTTTATCCATTTTTTCTAAATAATTAATAATATCAATATACCCTTTTTCTGCTGCTATTATATAAATATTTTCTTTCTTAAAATTAAATTCATGAATATTTGATCCTATTTTGATAAAGTAATCCATTATTTCTATATGATTATTTTGAACAGCATAAATTAATGCGTTGTTACCATCATTATCTTTTTCATTAATATCAACTTTTAGTTCAACTAAATGTTTTATTGTTTCCATTTGATTATTAGCCGATGCATACATTAATGCTGTTTTCCCCATATTATTCTTTTCATTTACATTGATTTTATTTTTTATTAGAAAGGTGCAAATATCCTCAAATTTATTTTCACTTGCTATCATCAATGCATTTAATCCTTGATTATTACATACATTAATATTTGCTCCATTTTTTAATAATGTTTTAATAATATTTAAATATCCTAACTTAGTGGCATATAATAAAGAATTCCAACCTTCATTGTTTTTGCTATCGATATCTTTATATCGGGTTAATAAATATTCTAAAGTGTTATATTGATTATTTGATGTTGATATTGTGATAATATTATTTCCATCTATATCTTTTTTGCTAACATCACCTTTATTTTCTATTAGACATTTCATAATATTAAGTAGTCCATATTGAGCTGCTAAGAGTAATGGGGTAATACCTTCTTCACTACTACTATTAACACTTGCTCCCTTATCAATTAAATATTTTATAATTTTTTCATTACCATTTTTGATTGAATGCATTAATGCATTCCATCCATTATTATCATGCTGATTAATCAATACATCCTTTTGAATTAAAAACTTAATTGCCTCTAAATGACCATTTTGACATGCATACATAAGAGCCGTTAAACCAGTATTTGTTGTTTCATTAATATCTGCTCCATTATCTATGAGAATCTGGAATACATTAGTATTATTATTTTGGGCGGCATACATCATAGCAGTCAAACCTTCATTGGTACTTTCATTTACGTCAATTCCTTTTTCAATTAAATATTCTACAACTTCAACATGATCATTTTGAGAAGCCACCATTAATGCATTTTGACCTAAATAGTTTTTATCGTTTATATTGATTCCTTTTTCTAATAAAAATTCTATTATATTAATATATCCTTTTTCTGAAGCCGTAATTAAAGCATTTGAACCATTACAATCTTTTATACATACATTTGCATTATTTTGTATTAAATATTTTAATATACTAAGTTGACCGTTTTTAGCTGCAATCATTAAAGCTGTTTCGTTATTACTATTTTGAGCATCAATATAAATACCACTTTCAATTAAATATTCAATAGTACTGATATGAGCATTTTCAGTGGCATATAAAAAAACACTTCGACCAATTTCACCATTTATATTAATTTTATTACAAAATCTAATTAAATATTCAGTAATATCTTGAAAGTTGCTTTTATAGGCCATGCATAGTGCATTATTATAATTATATTTTGGATTTTTCATATATTGAATATGTGTAGTATAATAATTAATAACTTCTGAATGTCCATTTTTTGCTGCATATAAAATAGCATCCCATCCATTATTATCTACTTCATCTATCATGACACCATTCCTCACTAAAAATTTAATTACATTTAAATTACCATTTTTAGATGCTAACATCAATGCATTTAATCCATTTTTATTTCTTTCATTAATATCGATACCATTGTCCATTAAATACTTAACAATATCAACATGTCCATTTTGTGAAGCAATCATTAAAGCATTATTTCCTTTATTGCTTTTTTCAAATTTATTGATATCTTTTTCAATTAAATATTTTACAACATCAATATTTCCTATTTGAGATGCGTGTAATAAAGAATTCCATCCATTTAAATCTTTTTCATTAATATTTGCACCCTTTTCTATTAAATATTTAATGATTTCATAATACCCTTTTTGTGAAGCAAGTAACAATGCATTCCAACCATAACTATTCTTCTCATTTATATTTATTCCATTATCAACTAAATATTCTACAATTTCCAAATGTCCATTATCAGCGGCAAACAAAAGAATATTGTTTCCTTTATTACTCTTTTCATTTATATTAATACCATGTTTTACTAGATATTTTACAATTTCAATATGCCCACTTTCAGATGTAATAATTAATGCATTTTGCCCATTATTATTTTTTTCATTGATATTAGATCCCTTTTCATATAAATATTTTACTATATCTTTATAGCCTTTTTGTGAAGCAATCATTAAAGCATTCCATCCGTTGTTATCTTTATCATTAACATTCATTCCTTTATTAACTAAGAACTTAACTATATTAATATAACCATATAAAGAAGCGAACATTAAGGCATTCCATCCGTCAACATCTTTTTCATCTAGTATAGCTCCTTTATCCACTAAATATTTTACAATTTCATAATGACCACTTTGAGATGCAATCATTAATGCATTATTATTCTTTTTGTTAATATCATTAATATTTATTCCATTATCTACCAAATATTTTACAATATCCATATAACCTTCATGAGATGCCATATGAAGAGCATTCCAACCTTCTAAATCTTTTTCATTGATGTTTATTCCTTTTTGATGTAGATATTTAACAATATCGGTAAAACCCTTTTGGGCAGCAATCATCAAGGAAGTAGTTCCTTCATTACTTTTTTCATTTATATTTATTCCATTAACAATGAGATATACAATAAGATCAAGTTGATTATTTTGAGTGGCAACCATTAATGCATTCCATCCATAGTAGTCTTTTTCATTAATATTGGAACCACTTTCAATTAAATAATTAATTACATTGATATGTCCATTCATTGCTGCTAGTAATGTAGCATTTCGACCAGTATCATTTTTTTCATTAATATTGAAATTACTTTCAATTAAAAATTTGACAATATCAAGAAATCCGTATTGAGCAGCGATCATTAACACATTATTATTTTTTGAACTTTTTTCTTTAAAATTGATACCATGACTAACGAGATATTTTACTACTTCTAAATGTCCATTTTGACATGCTAAAAATAATGCATTCCATCCAATATTGGATTTATCGTTAATATTTGCTTTATTCTCTACAAGGAATTCAACGATATCCAAGTGTCCATTTTTGGCAGCAATCATTAGTGCACTTTGACCATTATTACTTTTTTCATTTAAATTCATGTGAATACTGTGAAGATATCTTACAATTTCTAAATGATTATTTAAAGTGGCAATCATTAACGCATTCCATCCATCGCAATCTTTTTCATTGATATCTATACCGCATTCGTATAAAAAACGCAAAAGTTCTTTATGATCATTTTGAGCAGCAATCATAAAAGAGTTTTGACAATGATTATTGACATCATTAATATCAGCATTATGATCTAATAAATATTTATATATATCCAAATCACCTATTTGAGCTGCAAAAAGTATTGCACTCCATTCATCACAATCCTTTTCATTTATATCAATTTGATTATTTAATAAATATTTAATAATATGTAAATGTTTATTTAGAGTTGCAATCATTAATGCATTTTGATTATCTTCATTTACTTCATTAATATCAATACCTTTTTCTACTAAATATTCAATAATCTCAAGATGTCCGTTTTGTGTGGCTAAAAGTAAGAGATTCCAATCATTAATGTAATAATCATCAATATTTGATCTATCAAATAAATACTGAACTACTTCAAAATTACCATTTAAAGAAGCTATCATTAATGCATTCCAATTCTTATTATCTTGAAGATATATATCAATTCCACTTTCCACTAAATATTCTACAATTTCAAGATTATTATTTAAAGATGCTACAATTAAAGCATTCTGACCATTATTATTTTGTGAATGAAGATCAGCGTCATGTTCAACCAAATATTTCATTATATTTAAATAATTATATTGAGCTGTTAAAAGAAGAGGACTCCAACCTTCATCATCTCTTTCATCAATGTCAGCACCATTTTCTATTAAATATTTTACAATATTTAAGAATCCACTCTGACAAGCCATCATTAATACATCTTGACCATAATTATTTTTTTTATGAATATCTGAACCATTTTCAACTAAATACTTTACAATTTCAATATGATTATTAAGAGTAGCTGCCATAAGGGCATTTTGACCATCATTATTTCTCTTGTTAATGTCAATACCGCTTTCAACTATACATTTAACAATTTCAAGATTGCCATTTTGAGATGAAATTAATAAAGCATCTAAATATATCTTATCAATAATACCATCTTCTTTACTCTTTTTTATAATATGTTGAATAATTTCTAAGTAATTGTTTTGAGCTGCAATTATTACAGCATTTAGGTTATTTTGATTCTTTGAGACATAATCAGCACCATTATCTATTAAATAATTTGAAATTTCGACATTGTTCTTTTTAGAAGAATATATTAATGCATTCCATCCATCACAATCTCTATCATTTATATTAATTTTATTTTCTATTAAATATTTAATTATATCTAAATTCTCATTATCAGTAGCAATTATTAGAGCATTCTGACCATTTATATTTTTTTCATTGATATCTTCACCTTTATTACATAAATATTGTACAGTTTCCAAATGATTATTTTGAGTAGCGATAATTAGTGAATTTCTGCCACTGTAATCTTTTTCATTTAATTTTATCCCATTATCTATTAAACATTTTATCACATCTATTTGATTTTTCTGGGAAGTAATCATAAGGGCATTTGAGCCAAAAGCATCTCTATCATTAACATCAATACCTAATTCACATAAATACTTTACCATTTCAATTTGATTATTTTGAGAAGCAAGCATCAATGAATTTCTTCCATTGTAATCCTTTGCTTTATACTTTATATTATGTTCTACTAAAAATTTAGCAATATCTAAAAATCCTTTTTTAGCTGCATAAAATAAAGCATTCCAGTTATTATTGTCACATTCATTGATATTAATACCTACTTTTATTAAATATTTTACAATTTCAAACTGATTATTTTGTGTAGCAATCATTAATGCATTTCTACCTTTATTGTCTTTTTCATTTAAATTTCTACCTTTTTTATATAAGTATTTAACAATATCAATATTACCTTTTTTTATAGAATAAAAGAAGGCATCCCATCCATCACTATTTTTTTCATGAATATTGACACCCGATTCTACCAAATATTTTACAATTTCAAAATTGTTTTTTTGGCACGCTGCAATCAATAGTTCTGAACCTTCATTTTCCATTTGTACATTAATACTTTTCTCTATTAAATACTTTATAATTTCTTTATTATTACCTTGAGAAGCTATGGTAATAGCGGTTAAACCATTTCTATTTTCCCTACAACAATCTATACCATTTTCATGTAATAGTTTTACTAATTCAAAATTTCCATTTTGACAAGAATGCATTAATGCATTCCAATCACCAGTATCGGTTTCATTAATATTATCACCATGCTCTATTAAATATTTTACAATATCATAATAGCCCATGCTAGCTGCTATTAAGAATGGATTACGACCATTATTATTAGTTAAAGTTAAACTAGCACCAATTTCTACTAATACTTTTACAATATCAATATTATTATTTCGACATGCTAACATTAACGCATTCCAACCATTCTCATCTTTTACATCAACATTTATTCCTTTTACTTGTAAAAGATATTCTACGATTTGTATATTATTATTCTCAGCTGCCAATATTAGAGCTGTTTTTCCCTTTAGGTTTCGTATATTAATATCACATCCTTGTTCTACTAAAAATTGAACAACATCAAAATTTCCATTTTGAGACGCCAAAAGAAGTGGTGTCCATCCCTCTACATCACTTTCATTCATATCCATTCCTATTGATATTAAATATTCCATAATATTTAAATGACCACTATCAGATGCAAACATTAATATATTCCATTTATCATTATCTGTATCATACATATTTGCTCCATAATAAATTAAACATTGTATAACATCTAAATGACCATTTTGTGTAGCAATCATTAATGCGTTTTGACCGTCTATATTTTTTTCATTAATATCTATTCCTTTTTTAATTAAATATTTTACTATTTCTAAATTTCCATTAAAAGACTCAGTCATTAAAATATTCCAATTATTATCATTTTTTTCATTAATATTTATTCCATTATCTATTAAATATTTAACAATATCAGAATGACCATTATCGGAAGCAAACATAAGTGCGTTATTTCCTTTTGAACTTTTCTCATTTATATTTACATTATTCTCCACTAAAAATTGAACAACCTCTAAATGACCACTATCTGATGCTAACATCAACGCATTCCATCCATCTAAATTCTTTTCTTCCAATTTTGCACCTTTATTATATAAAAAACGAGCAATTTCTACATGACCGTTATCACAAGCAAACATGACTGCATTCCAATTATTATTACTTTTTGCTTCTATATCTACTCCACACTCACATAAATAATAAACTACTTCTTCATGACCATTTTGACATGCTATCATTAATGATGTTACTCCATTTAAATCTTTAGTATTTATATCAACACCATGTTCTACTAAATTTTCGATAATATTTATATTACCTTTTTCTGAAGCAAACATAAATAAGGCCACATCACTCTCATTAGAAGTATTTTCTATTCTATCTATATTTATTGTTTTTATAATAGATTCTGTAACATTTTTTTTTAAACTTTCCCTTGAAGATTTTTGAGAATGCGATGAACTTTTGAAATTAACGTCGATATTTAATTCCTTTTCCTTTCCTTTTTTTTCCATTTCTTCATGATTCAAATATAATTATTAATAATACATAAAATTTAAACTTATATATATATATTATTATTATTATTTTTTTTTTTTTTTTTGAATATTTTTATTTTATTTATAGTTTTTTTTAAAATATATTCAAGTTATTTTATTTTTACTAATATATTTTTTAAATAATTATAAGGCTATTATTTTTTATTTTCTTTTATTGAATAATACTTTTATTTAACATTTTTTTATCAATTATATGGTTTGTTTTATCTTTTTAAAATTTCTTTAATTATACTATTTTT
>KZ150758.1:105678-118290 GCA_002157105.1 Piromyces sp. E2 | reverse complement strand
AAAAAAAAAAAAAAAAAAAAAAAAAAAAAAAAAAAAAAAAAAAAGAAATAGAATATAATTTATATATTTATATATTTGATTATTAATGGTTAAATATTTGTTAAATGATTTATTATTATATTATTATATTATTATATTTATAGGTACTACTGGTCACTCTCAAGGTATTATTTCTTCTGTTGTTGTTTCTTCATCTGGAACAGAAGAAGAATTCATTGAAAATTCCGAAAAAGCTTTATCTTTATTATTCTGGATTGGAGTCAGATCTCAAATGGCCTACCCAGAAACTACTATTAACCCAAAGATTCTTCAAGATTCTTTAAATAATGATGAAGGTGAACCAACTCCAATGATTTCTTTTGCTAACCTTCCAGTTAATAAGATTGTTGAACACATTAAGGCTACTAACCAACATCTTCCAGAAGATAGAAAAATTCAAATTTCTTTATACAATGGTCCACGTAGTATTGTTTGTTCCGGTCACCCACAAAGTTTATATGGTTTAAACGTTACTCTTCGTAAGTTAAAGGCTCAACCAAACATTGACCAAAACAGAATTCCATTCAGTCAAAGAAAGATTCGTTTCAGTAGTCGTTTCCTTCCAATTTCTGTTCCATTCCACTGTGATTACTTGAAGGATGTTAATGATATTATTATGAAGGATGTTGAACGTGATCATTTAATTCTTGGTAAGGGTGAATTAGCTATTCCAATTTACTCTACTGAAACCGGTGAAGATTTAAGAGGTCATCCAAAATTCACTTATGAATTAATTAGACAAATTTGTACTTTACCAGTCCACTGGGAGAAGGCTACCTCTGTTTCTCATGCTACCCATATTTTAGAATTTGGACCTGCTGGTGCTGGTGTTGGTTTATTAACCCACAGAAATAAGATTGGTACTGGTGTTCAAATTATTCTTGCTAACAGTTTAGAAACTACTGAAAAGGAAGTTTTAAGTAAGGACGCTCTTTTCAACAGAGATCCATCCTCTGTTAAGTATTCCATGAACTGGGAAAAATTATTCGCTCCAAAATTAGTAAAGGCTGCCTGCAATGGTAAGATTTATGTTGAAACTCGTTTCAGTCGTTTACTTGGTAAACCACCACTTATGGTTGGTGGTATGACTCCAACTACTGCTAATGAAAACCTTGTTAGTGCCTGTCTTAATGCTGGTTACCACATTGAATTAGCTGGTGGTGGTCAACACTCTACTCAAATGATTCGTGATCGTATTAAGAAGATTATGTCCAAGGTGCCATCTGGTGAAGGTATTACCATGAATATTATGTTCTTAAATGCTTTCCAATGGGGATTCCAATACCCACTCGTTCAAGAAATGAGAAAGGAAGGTATTCCACTTGAAGGTTTATGTATTGCTGCTGGTGTTCCAAGTCTTGATGTTGCTAATGAAATTCTTGGTAACTTAAAGGCTTGTGGTATTAAGCACGTTGCTTTTAAGCCAGGTAGTGTTTCCGCTATTCAACAAGTTATTGCTATTGCCAAGCAAAACCCAGACATGCCAATCATTATGCAATGGACTGGTGGTCGTGCTGGTGGTCACCATTCCTTTGAAGATTTCCATCAACCAATTATTGATACGTATGCTGCTATCCGTCGTCAACCAAATATCATTATTGTTGTTGGTAGTGGTTTCGGTGATGCCGAAGGTACTCTTCCATACTTGACTGGTGACTGGGCTCGTAAGTTTGGATACCCACCAATGCCATTTGATGGTATCTTATTCGGTAGTAGAATTTTAGTTGCTGCTGAAGCTGGTACTAGTGAAGAAGTCAAGAAATTATTAGTCGCTTCTGAAGGTATTGAAAACGAAAAGGAATGGGAAAATACTTACAAGGGTCCAACTGGTGGTATTGTTACCGTTAAGTCTGAATTAGGTGAACCAATTCACAAGGTTGCCACTCGTGGTGTTTTATTATGGAAGGAATTAGATGAAACCATTTTCAACCTCCCAGCAGAAAAGCAATTACCCGCTTTACTTGCTCGTAAGGAATACATTGTTAAGCGTCTTAACAAGGATTACCAAAAGGTATGGTTCCCAAAGAAGTACGATACCGAAGACCAAGAAAAGGTTGTTGATCTTAAGGACATGACCTACTACGAAGTTTTACGTCGTATGCTTGAACTTATGTATCCAAATGGTCAATGGATTGATGTCTCTTTAAGAATGATCTACGGTGACTTCTTCCATAGAACTGAAGAACGTTTTTACAAGGCTTCTGAAGGTAAGGACTTTGTTTCCTTCCTTCAATCCTACGAACAATTAGAAGAAGACCCAATCGGTTTATTAGAAAAGTTTGTGGATGAAAGAGTTCCAGAAGCTAGAGTTCAATTATTAAACAGTGACGATTTAATGTACTTCTTGAACATCTGTGGTAGACGTGATATTAAGCCACCACCATACATTCCAATCATGGACAAGTCCTTCAAGTACTGGTTCAAGAAGGATAGTTTATGGCAATCTGAACACTTGGATGCTGTCGTTGATCAAGATCCAGGTCGTGTCTGTATTCTTCAAGGTCCAGTTGCTGTTAGACACTCTACTAAGGCCAATGAACCAATTGGTTCTATCCTTGAAAACATTAACCAAGAACATATCAAGGAATTAAAGGCCCGTTACTACCAAAATAGCGATACTGTTATTCCAGTGGTTGATTACTTTGGTGGTGCTGAAATTCGCGATGTTCGTAGAAAGATTCGTGGTGTTACTATCAAGGGTATCAAGAATGATAACATCTACTCCACCATGTTTGAAATTAATGCTGAAAATAATGAAGATCTTCCAGATGAAAATGACTGGTTCGACTTATTAGGTGGTCAATACTACACATGGTTACACGCCCTCATAACCTCAAAGATATTTGTTAAGGATGATGATGGTTACTACCAAGATAATTGTATTAGACGTATTCTTCGTCCAAAACCACAACACATGGTTGAAATTAGAACCATTGATGATAAGATTAACTCTCTTACTATGTTTACTAAACAAGGTGGTAAGGAAATTGTTAAGATTACCATTGATGAAAAGAACGTTATTACGGTTTTAATGAGTGAATACTCCTTAAACACTAAGCTCGTTCAACTTCCACTCTTATTCAAGTACAAGCCAGAACAAGGTTACGCTCCAATTCACGAAATGATGGAAGGCAGAAACGAACGTATCAAGCGTTTCTACTACGATTTATGGTTCGGTCTTGACAATGGTAAGTACACCTTTGAAGAAGACTTCAACCACGATCCAAAAGAACCATTCATTAGTGTCAGTGAACCAATTACTAGACAACAAATTACTGATTTCGTTAATATTATTGGTAACCAAGCTGAATCCTACACTGACCGTGGTCAAAAGGTCTTATACGCTCCAATGGATTTCGCTATTGTTGTTGGTTGGCAAAGTATTATTCGTGCCATCTTCCCCAAATTCATCAATGCCGATTTATTGAAGTTGGTTCATCTTTCTAACGGTTTCCGTATGATTGATAATGCCACTGGTTTAAAGGAAGGTGATGTTGTTAAGACGGAATCTCGTATCATCAGTGTCGTCAATGATGAAACTGGTAAGATTGTGGAAGTCAAGGGTGTTCTTAAGCGTGATGAAAAACCATTCATGGAAGTTATTTCCAAGTTCTTCTACCGTGGTACTTTCACCGATTACGAATCCACTTTTAAGAATGTTGAAGAAAAGGCTTACCATGTTACCTTGAAGACGAAAAAGGATGTTCGTATTCTTGAATCTCTTGACTGGTTCAAGATGACCACCGAAGAAGAAAAATTAGAAGAAGGTGATCAATTACTCTTTGAATTAAACAGTGAATACACCTACAAGACTCATGATATCTACAGTAAGGTGAAGACCTTTGGTACTGTCAAAAAGTTATTATCTACCAAGGTTTACGTTGATGTTGCTAAGGTTGATTACATTTACGAAGAACCAGATGGTTCCTGTGGTAATCCAGTTATTGACTTTATGGAAAGAAATGGAAAGGTTCAAGATACCCCAGTTTACTTTGAAAATGGTGGTTATAGTATTATGCCAAAGGGTAAGGGTCTTTCTAGTGTCGTTAATACTCACTCTTCTAACCTCGGTTACTCTCGTGTTTCCGGTGATGTTAACCCAATTCACACTAACCCATACTTTGCTCAATTAGCTGATCTTCCAGGTAACATTACTCACGGAATGTGGACTAGTGCTTCTACTCGTAAGTTTGTTGAAACCTTTGCTGCTGAAAATCATCCACAACGTGTTACTTCCTATGAAGTTAAATTCTTGGATATGGTCTTCCCAGGTGACCGTTTAGAAACTAAACTTTTCCATACTGGTATGGCTAATGGTAAGAAGATTATTCAGTGTAAGACTATCAACCAAAACGGTCAAGTTATTCTTGAAGGTACTGCTGAAGTTGAACAACCAATTACTGCCTACGTCTTCACTGGTCAAGGTGCTCAAGAAGTTGGTATGGGTATGGACTTGTACGAAAAATCTCCAGTGGCCAGAGAAATTTGGGATCGTGCTGATAAGCACTTGATGGAAAACTATGGTTTCTCTATTATTGATATTGTTAAGAACAACCCAACTGAAATCACTATTTACTTTGGAAATGTTAAGGGTCAACAAATTCGTAAGAACTACCAACAAATGACTTATGAACACGTCAACAATGATGGTGTTGTCGAAAGTCTTTCCCTCTTCCCAGAAATTGATGATGATAGTGTCTCTTACACTTTCCATCATATTGGTGGTTTATTATCTGCTACTCAATTCACTCAACCATCTCTTGTATTGATGGAAAAGGCTGCCTTTGAAGAAATGAGATCTCGTGGTTTCATTCAAAAGAACAGTGCTTTTGCTGGTCACAGTTTAGGTGAATATGCTGCCTTAACGGCTATTGGTGATGTCTTAAGTATTGAAACTTTAGTTGATGTCGTATTCTACCGTGGTATGACTATGCAAAGAGCTGTCCAACGTGATGCTAAGGGACGTTCTGACTATGCTATGTGTGCCGTTAATCCAGTTCGTGTTAGCAATACGTTCAATGAAAGTGCCCTTCAATATCTTGTCGCAAATATTAAAAAGATTACTGGTGGTTTAATTGAAATTGTTAACTATAACGTTGATAACTGGCAATATGTTGTTTCTGGTGATCTTATTTCCTTACAAGTTCTCACTCTTGTCTTAAACTACTTAAAGTTTGAAAAGATTGATTTGACTGTCTTATTGAAGACTCTTTCCGAAGAAGAACTTCAAAAGCAAGTCAATGAAATTATTAGCAATGCTCATGAAAAGGCCAAGGAACAAAAGAGAAAGCACGGTATCATCAAATTAGAACGTGGTGCTGCTTCTATTCCATTACGTGGTATTGATGTACCATTCCACTCTAGTTTCTTATTAAGAGGTGTTGCTCCATTCCGTCAATATTTGATGAGCAAGTTCGATCCAAGATTAATTGATGTTAACCGTTTAATTGGTAACTACATTCCTAACTTAACGGCCGAACCATTCTCTCTTGAAAAGAAGTTTATTGAAAACATTTATGCCAAGACCAATTCTTCTCGTATTAAGAATGTCTTAAAGGGATGGACGGATGACAAGTATGCCTCTCCACGTCTTCAACAAAAGTTGGGTTACATTCTTTTAATTGAATTATTGGCCTACCAATTTGCTAGTGCTGTTCGTTGGATTGAAACTCAAGATAGATTATTCGTTGACATTGGTGTGGAACGTTTAATTGAAATTGGTCCAGGTCCAACTCTTTCTGGTATGGCTCAAAAGACCTTAAAGTTCAAGTATGAATACTACGATGATGCTACTAGTTACCGTCGTGAAATTCTTTCCTACTCTAAGAACTACAAGGAAATTTTCTATGACTTTGAAGATGAAGATGAACCAGAAAAGATTGAAGAAGCTCCAAAATCTGCTCCAGCTGCCGCTCCAGCTCCAGCTCCAGCCCCAGTTCCAGTTGCTGCTCCAGTTGCTGCTCCAGCCGCTCCAGCCGCTGCTGTTGCTGATGAAGATATTCAAGTTAAACACTTGATTCACATTCTTATTGCTCAAAAATTAAAGAAGTCTGTTCAAGAAGTTCCAATGACTGCCACTATTAAGGACTTGGTTGGTGGTAAGTCTACTCTTCAAAACGAAGTATTAGGTGATTTACAAAAGGAATTTGGTAGCTCCAATGTTCCAGACAAGTCTGAAGAATTACCATTAAATGAATTAGCTGGTCAAATTGGTTCTGGCTCTATTGCCATGGGTAAATACAGTCAAACCTTGGTTAACAAGCTTATTGGTGCTAAGATGGCTGCTGGTTTCACTAAGGGTAAGATTCATGCCTACCTTTCTCAAAAGTATGGTTTAGGACCAAAGCGTTCTGATGCCTTACTTTTATTCGGTTTAACTAACGAACCAGCTTCTCGTTTTGGTAGTGAAGATGAAGCTAAGGCTTGGTTAGATAAGACTGCTTCTATGTACTCTGGCTTTGCTGGTGTTAGTCTTTCCGCTGGTGCTCCAGCCGCAGCTGCAGCTCCAATGGCTATGGCTATGGCTGCAGCTCCAGTGGCCTCTGCTGCTGCTGCTAGTGTTGCTGATGAAGATATTCAGGTTAAACACTTGATTAACATTCTTATTGCTCAAAAGTTAAAGAAGAAGGCTAGTGATGTTCCAATGTCTGCCACTATTAAGGACTTGGTTGGTGGTAAGTCTACTCTTCAAAACGAAGTATTAGGTGATTTACAAAAGGAATTTGGAAGTTCTGCTGTTCCAGACAAGTCTGAAGAATTACCATTAAACGAATTAGCTGGTCAAATTGCTTCTGGTCCAATTCCATTAGGTAAATACAGTCAAACCTTGGTTAACAAGCTCATTGGTGCTAAGATGGCTGCTGGTTTCACTAAGGGTAAGATTCATGATTACCTTTCTCAAAAGTATGGTTTAGGTCCAAAGAGAACCGATGCTTTACTTTTATTCGGTTTAACAGACGAACCAGCTTCTCGTTTCGGTAGTGAAGATGAAGCTAAGGCTTGGTTAGATAAGATTGCTCCAATGTACTTTAGCTTTGTTGGAGTTTCTGCTGGTGCTGCTCCAGCTGGTGGTGCTGCTGTTGGTGTTCCAATGGCTGCTGCTATTAGCTCTGGTGCTCTTGCCGAAGTCTCTTCCAAGTATGACCAACTTATCAGAGAACAACTTGACATCTTTATGAATTACCTTGATGTGGATCCACGTAAGGGTTACAACCTCTACGAAGAAGAATTAAGTAATGCTGCTAAGCTTCGTGCTGAACTTGATCTCTGGATTAATGAACATGGTGATGACTATGCTCAAGGTATTAAGCCAATCTTTGATCCATTAAAGGTTAGAAAGTATGATTCCTTCTGGAACTGGGTCCACCAAGAATCCTTAATTCTCTACTATGATATCTTATTCGGTAGATTAGCTGTTGTTGACAGAAAGGTTACCAGTCAATGTATCCATGTCATGAACAGAGCTGATCAACATCTTCTTGATCTCTACGACTACAGAATTGGTACTACCGATCCAAAGAAGGGTCCAACCTACGAATTAGCTAATGAATTTGCTCAAATTCTTAGAGAAAACTGTTCTGAAGCTATCGCTGAAAACCCAGTCTACAAGGATGTTGAAATTCCAACTAAGCCACAAACCATTGTCACTGAACAAGGTGAAATTAAGTTCAGTGAAGTTCCACGTCCAGGTGTTAACAAGATGGAATCCTACATCAAGTTAATGCAAGGTGGTAGTAGAATTACTAGAATTCCAACTAAGCACTCTAACCGTTCCATCCGCTTTGCTGGTGGTAACAACAAGACGAGAGTCAAGTCTAAGAAGGTTCCATTCCTCTTCCTCAAGGATCCAAAGACTGGTGAATACGATGAAAAGGCTACAAAGGTTTACTACAAGTCTCTTTACAACATGGCTAACGATGGTATTACTTTCAAGAACAAGTATGTATTAATTACTGGTTGTGGTCGTAACTCTATTGGTTCTCAAATCATTAAGGGATTATTAAATGGTGGTGCTAAGATTATTGCTACTACTTCTAGATTCAGTAAGGCTACTATGCAATACTACCGTCAACTCTACGAAGATCACGGTTCTAAGGGTTCTTGCCTTATTGTTGTTCCATTCAATGCGGCTTCCACTGAAGATGTTAACCGTTTAGTCGAATACATCTATTCGAAGGATCCAAAGAATGGTTTAGGATGGGATCTTGATTACGTTATTCCATTCGCTGCTATCTCTGAAAATGGTAGAACATTAGAAAACATTGACAGTAGAAGTGAATTAGCTCACAGAATTATGCTTACCAACTTATTAAGAATGTTGGGTAAGGTTGTTAGTGAAAAGGAAGCTCACAAATACGATACTCGTCCAGCTCAATGTATCTTACCAATGTCTCCAAACCACGGTACTTTCGGTGGTGATGGTCTCTACTCTGAATCCAAGATTGCCCTTGAGACCCTCTTCAACAGATGGCATTCTGAAGGATGGGGAGGTTACCTTACCATTGTTGGTGCTGTTATTGGTTGGACTAGAGGTACTGGTTTAATGAACAGTAACAACCTTGTTGCCGAAGGTATTGAAATGTTTGGTGTCCACACCTTCAGTACTCACGAAATGGCCTTCAACCTTATTGGTTTAATGCATAGTGATATTTGTAAGATGTGCCTTAAGGGTCCAGTCTTTGCTGATCTTAATGGTGGTCTTCAATTCATTGACAACTTGAACAGTAACATCACCATGATCCGTACTCTCCTTAACGAAACTTCTGAAATTAGACGTTCCATTAAGGCTGAAAAGGACTTGGAAAAGAGTATCACTCTCGGTAAGCTTATGGCTAAGGAAAAGAAGTTAATGTTAAAGCCACGTGCTAACTTAAAGTTCACCTTCCCAAAGGTCAAGCCATTCGATGAATTAAAGAAGTTGGATTACCTTCGTGGTATGATTGATTTAGATCGTACTGTGGTTGTTACCGGTTATGGTGAAGTTGGTCCATACGGTAACTCTCGTACTCGTTGGGAAATGGAAGCCTACGGTAAATTCTCTCTTGAAGGTTGTATTGAAATGGCCTGGATTATGGGTATGATCAAGTACGCAAAGAATAAGAAGACCAAGGATGGTAAGCTTTACTCTGGTTGGGTTGATGCCGAATCTGGTGAACCAGTTCAAGACTTTGAAGTTAAGGCCAAGTATGAAGAAAGAATCTTAAAGCACACGGGTATTCGTTTCATTGAACCAGAACTCTTCAATGGCTATGATCCAAACAACAAGGTCTTCTACCAAGAAGTGGCCATCGACCATGACTTACCAGGATTCGAATGTAGTAAGGAAGAAGCCGAACAATTCAAGAAGAAGCATGGTGACCGTGTTGACATCTTTGAAAACACCGAATCTGGTCAATGGAATGTTAAGATTAAGAAGGGTTCCTCTATCTACATTCCAAAGGCTCTTCAATTCGATAGAACTGTTGCTGCTCAAATTCCAACGGGTTGGAAACCAGAAACCTATGGTATTCCAAAGAGTATCATTGATCAAGTCGATCCAATTACCCTTTACGTTATTGTTGCTACGGTGGAAGCTTTAGTTAGTGCTGGTATCACTGATCCATACGAATTCTATGAATACGTCCACGTTTCTGAAGTCGGTAACTGTTCTGGTGGTGGTGTTGGTGGTATGGCTTCCAACCACAAGCAATTCTTTGATCGTGCATTTGAAAAGCCAGTTCAAAGTGATATTCTTCAAGAATGTTTCATTAACACCATGCCAGCTTGGATTAACTTATTATTACTTTCTTCTTCCGGTCCAATTAAGACTCCAGTGGGTGCCTGTGCTACTGCTGTTGAATCTGTTGAAATTGGTTTAGAAACTATTTTAAGTGGTAAGGCCAAGATTGTTATTGTTGGTGGTTATGATGACTTCCAAGAAGAAGGTTCCTATGAATTTGCCCAAATGAAGGCTACCAGTAACTCTTTAGAAGAAATTGCTCACGGTCGTGACCCATCTGAAATGTCTCGTCCAGCTACAACCACTAGAGCTGGTTTCATGGAAGCTCAAGGTGCTGGTCATGAAATTTTAATGACGGCTAGCCTTGCTATTAAGATGGGTGTTCCAATCTATGGTATTATTGCTCACACTTCTACTGCCACTGATAAAGAAGGACGTTCTGTTCCTGCTCCAGGTCAAGGTATCTTAACTACTGCTCGTGAATCTCACGCTTCCTACAACCCATTATTAGACTTTAAGTACCGTGCTCGTCAAATGAAGTTCCGTCGTAAGCAAATTAAATTATGGATTGAAAATGAATTAGAATTATTAAAGGAAGAAATGGATGCTAGGGAAAACAAGGATGATGAACAATTCACCAAGTATGTCAAGGAAAGAACTGTCTACATTAACAAGGAAGCTAAACGTCTTGAAAAGGAAGCTCTTCGTACCTATGGTAATGAATTCTACAAGAATGATCCAACCATTGCTCCATTAAGAGGTGCTCTTGCCGTCTTTGGTTTAACCATTGATGATATTGATGCATTGTCTTTCCATGGTACAAGTACCAAGGCCAATGATTCCAATGAATCTGATGTCTTCAACAAACAATTCAAGCATCTTGGTCGTTCCAAGGGTAATGTTTGTCCAGTTATTACTCAAAAGTACTTAACTGGTCACCCCAAGGGTGCTGCTGCTTCTTGGATGCTTAATGGTATGCTTCAAGTTATTGAAACTGGTATCATTCCAGGTAACCGTAATGCTGATAACATTGATGAAAAGCTTCGTAAGTTTGAATACCTCTTCTACCCATCTCGTTCCATTCACACTGACGGTGTTAAAGCTGGTTTATTAAAGTCCTTTGGTTTCGGTCAAGTTGGTGGTGAAGTTTTAGTTATTTCACCAGATTATGTCTTGGGTACCTTAACTAAGGAAGAATATGATGTCTATCTTAAGAAGAGAGATGTTCGTCAACAATCCATGTACAGATACCTTCACGATTCTATGACTGAAAATACTGACTTTGTCCAAGTCAAGGATCATCCACCATACGATGATACTAATGAATCTAGTGTCTACTTAGATCCATTAGCTAGAGCCTCCTATGATAAGAAGGAAGGTACCTGGAAGTTTAGTGGTAAGCGTGAAGCTGTTGGTGATATTACTGAAAAGGAAGCCAAGAAGATCAAGAGTATTCTTCAACAAGCTACTCTTAAGAATGCCCAAGGTGTAAAGGAAGATGGTAATGGTAATGGTATTGGTGTTGATGTTGAATTAGTTACTGAAATTCCAATTGCCAATCAAACTTTCCTTGAAAGAAATTTCACTGCAAAGGAAATTGAATATTGTATGAATAGACCAGATCCACAATCAAGCTTTGCTGGTAGATGGTCTGCTAAGGAAGCTGTTGTTAAGGCTGTTTCTTCTCGTGCCTCCTCTAAGGTTTGGACAAAGGGTGAAGCTGCTCCATTAGTTGATATTGAAATTTTACCAGGTGAATCTGGTGCACCAGTTGTTGCTTTCCATGGTGATGCTGAAAAAGCTGTTAACGCTGCCGGTATTAAAAATGTTAAAGTTACTATTTCTCATTCTGGTGGTTTCTCTTGTGCTATGGCTATGGCCGAATAAATTTATTAATTTTATTATAGATTTATTTTTTTGATTGATAAGAAATGTTTTATCAAAAGAAAAAGAAAAAAAAAAAAAAAAAAATAAAAGAAAAATAAATCTAATTCAGAAAAAAAAAAAAAATTTTTTTCAAATATAATATAAATATACCATAATAATAAATCAGTTTAATAAATTTTATTAAATGATTTTTTTTTTAAAAAAAAAAAAAAAATAAAAGAAAACCACCAAACTAAATTTTTGAAAATCAAATTTAATCCATAAGAAACAACAACAAAAACAAAAACAAAGGAATAACAACAACAACAACAACAAAAAAAAATTTCAATCATTTTCCCAAACTTTTTTAATATTATAGAGAAAATTAGAATATTGGGTCAAGAAAAATCATTTTATTTAACATTTTTATAGAGTTCAATTTTTTTTCTTATATTTATCATTATTAAAAACAATAATTCAAAACAGCATAAAATTATAGAGAGTGTAAAAAATAATATATATATATATATATTTTTAAAATCTATAGCATCAAATAGAAACAAAGAGAAAACCAACTAGAAGAAAAAAAAAAAAATCCATTTATTTTATTATTATTTTTATTAAAATAAATAAATAAAAAAAAAAGCAAATTGTTTTTATTTTATTTATTTTTAAAAGAAATAATAAGCCATTGGTTCATCCTATAGAATGACAATAAATGTTTGCATATAAAATAATTATTAATAAAAATTAACAATATCATTCAATTATATTAAAGAAAAATCAAAACAATAACAATAACAAATAAAATTCACCATATATAATATAATATAATATATTTTTTTTAAAGTTCCATTTTAATAGAAATCATTAAACAAACAAAACAAACAAACAAACAAACAAAACAAAAAGTTCAATTTTATCATTTATAAAAATAATCAAAGATACATAACGAAAAAAGAAAAGAAAAATTTCCAAAAAAAAAAAAA
>KZ150757.1:449907-466593 GCA_002157105.1 Piromyces sp. E2 | reverse complement strand
TTTTTTTTTTTTTTTTTTTTTTTTTTTTTTTTTTTTTTTTTTTCAAGCAATTAATTGACATAATAATTGTTTTAATAATATATTTAAATATAAATGAATTAGAGGGTATTTGCATGATTGAAAAAGAAGAAAATATTTGTGATATTCAAGCTATTATTAAAGGTCCAGAAGGAACTCCATATGAAGGTGGCGCATTTCAAGTTAAATTAGTTTTGGGAAGTGATTTTCCAATATCACCACCAAAAGGTAAGCTAAACTAATTTCAATTAAACTATAGAATATTATTTTGTGTATATTAATTAATATTAAAACAATATAACAACATAATAATATTATTGTTATGTTATTTTAAAGGTTATTTTTTAACTAAAATATTTCATCCTAATGTTTCAAATGCTGGAGAAATATGTGTAAATACATTAAAGAAGGATTGGAAAAAAGAACTTGGTATTGAACATATATTATTGGTAAATATATATAATTTGTATATCATTTTAAAACATAATAGTATTATTAATTAACATTTTTATTTAATAATTTTTATTGATATAATATAATAGACTATAAAGTGTCTTCTTATTGTACCAAATCCAGAGTCAGCTTTAAATGAAGAGGCTGGAAAACTTCTTCTTGAAGATTATGATGAATATGCTAGACATGCCCGAATGTTTACCAAAGTTCATGCTGTTAGCACTTTGCAAAAGTATAAACTCTTGACTAAGGATAAGGATGCAACATCGAAAGACAAAGAAACAAAAGATATAGCTTCAAATGCTAAACATATAAAAGCAAAACATGATGGTACTTTAAATATAAATAAAAAACGTACTGCTGATAAAAAGATACAAAAATCAAATGACAAGAAAAAAAGTCTTAGAAGATTATAATTTTTATTAAAATATGTCTTTTATGAAGTTTATTTCAAAAAAAAAATTACAATAATATGTTTGATTATTGCTTTTTACATTAAAACTTAAAATACAAAACTAGATATATATATAAAATTACTGAAATATTATAATAGTAATCATCATCATCATCATAATAATAAATACAATATATCATATATACACATAATTATTTTAATTTAAAATGTTACTCCTATTGTTCTGTATTTCAGTATAAATTGTTAATTTTATTTAAATACAGAAATTATCCAATATAATTTAATTCAAAATTTTGTAAATTTTATTTAATAAAATAAAACATTAATAATAATTTATATAAACAACTACCAAGAACATAATTGGATAATAATAAAAAAATAAAATAATACGATTGGTTGAATTTACTTTTTTTTATGTATAAATTTGTTTTTTTTTTCTGATTTATAATATTTTATTTTATTTTCAAAAAAGTTGAATAGAATAAAAAATTAAAAGAAAAACCATTAATAATGAAAAAGTTATATAATAGATATATATAAAGGAATCATTATTAAGATAAAATAAAAATAAAAAAAAAATTAAGATATAAAGGATGAATATATGGGGCACGAGTTTCAACAATGAAGAAACAAAATAAAATATACCAATTGTTCCTACTGAAAATATCTTAATTTTAAAATACTGATTAATTAAAGAGTAATAAAAATTTTATTAAAATTGATTAATCAGAATAAATGATTTTTAATTTTAATATTTAAATTTTAAATAAGATATTGAGTTATATATATGTGTGTGTAAATTATATAAATAATATTAATATTATTAAATGATAATTATAATGATGGTTATGCATATTAGCTCTATCTGAAAAAGATTGAGGAAATTTTTTATTAACTGATTAATTTGTCATTTAATAATATATTTTTTTAATAGATTAATTACATAATATTTATTATTATTATTATTATTATTATTTTATTTTATTTTTATTATTTATTTGTAGGCAGTGAATAGTCCTGTTCTTCATTTGAGTTTTTATTAATTAATTCTTTTTCATTTAATATCTTTTTCATATTAATATATTGGAGTATTTTTTTAGTTAATGTTGGTTTATTAAGTTCTATTGACAAAGATAGAGCTGTGTTGTTGTGATTATCTTTAATATTAATATCAATATCTTTTCTTACAAATAATACATCAGCTAAATCATTACAATATTTACTATTTACTGCTAATAAAAGTGCAGTTTTGTTACCTTGACCAATAAAATTTACATTTGTTGTTTCATTTTCTACAATTTTTTTGACCATACCAATATTGTCTGTTAATACAGCAAGATGTAGAGCATCTTGTTGATTATTATTAATTAAGTTTAGATTAATATTTTTTTCTTTTATCAAGGCATTGAAACATTTATAAAAATTAAGTTCAATGGTGTACATAAGTGCTGTATAATTATTATTATCTTGAATATTGATATCTGCTTCTTTTTCCAGTAGTAAATTGACAATCTTTATATTATCATTCATAGAAGCACACATAAGACTGGTTTTACCATCTGTATCCTTACTATTGATAAGTATATCTTTGTGTTTTATTAATAATTCAATTATTTTTAATAAATTATGATCAGCTGCATAATTAAGAGGAATACGTTTAAATCGATCATTTTTGTTAACAATAAGATTTTTGTTTTCTAATAAAAGTTGTACCGCATCAACATTTTCATTTTCAATAGCTGTCATGAGTGGTGTTCGTCCTCTATCATCAATTTTATTTATATCCAAATCTGGAAGATTAAGAATCTCTTTAATAATTTCTTTACTGGAATATTTAATTGCCATATTTAGTGGCAATTCTTTTGTATTTAGACATTTATTAATTCTTAAATCGACTCCTTTCCTAACAATATAATCAATTATTCCAACACAATTATAATTTATAATGTAAAATAATAAATTTCTTCCTTTTTTATCAACTATGGTAAAATCAATAGGATGATTAAGTATTTTTATAATAATATCTTTAGAAGTCGTATATTTTATAGCTCTCATTAATATTGATTTACCATGACTATCTGTTACATTGACATCTATGTCTAATCGATCTAATAATAATTCTACTACTTTTTCTCTTTTGTATTCAATAGCTATAGCTAGTGCACTTTCATCATATCTATTTGTTAAATTAATGTTAATTGAAGGTTGTTTTAATAAGAATTTTGTTAATTCAAGATTGTCTGATTCTATACTTAATATTAACAAGGTATCTCCATAGTAATCCTGAAGATTATAATCAGCATAGGGTTGTGTTAAAATTAATTGGGTAATAGAGCTTTCTATATCAGCATTAAATAATTTATGGATTATTGAACGACCATTACCATCTGTTGCATTTATATTGAAAGCTGGATTTTTGAGAATGCTCTCTATCAATGTTTTATTCTTATTAGAAGTAAATAAATATTCTATGGGAAAAATATTCCTGTTACTATAATAATAATTCAAACTTATATTTTTTTCATTTAACAGTTCTTCAATGTTTTTTTGATAATTAAGTTCACACGCACTAAGAAAATCTCCAGAATTCATTATATATTTATAAAATTCCTTTTTAGATTTAAAAAGTAGAAGTAAATCTTTATTATTATCTTTTATGGATAATAAATAGATGTTTATTAGGAATGTATTGATATTTGAAAATTGTGATTTCACTATTTTAAACATTTTTTTATATTCAATATATTTTTTATAGACTTCAAGTGTGTCACTTGTAAGCTGAAGTTCGTCAATTATGACTGATTTTGGATTCATACAACTGCATGAACCACTATCACAGGTACATATACTGTGTACCGATTCTGAATTTGAGTAAATCGATAATTTTTTCCCGTTTTTAATATTGTAGGAAAGACATTGTTTTATTTTTTTAAATTTTGTAATATTACAACTATAATTTTATTTCTCATATCACTTTTAACGAAATTTAGGATATCTTCTTCTATCAGTACATAATTATAGATATAATCTTCTTGTAATTTTTTACTTGAAAAAAATTCCCTGTATAAATTTTCTATTGAAAGAATTGCATATATTAATTGTTTATTTCCTATCCATTTTTTATTAACACATTTTGCTAATTCATTGATAATAGTTGTAATGCCTTTAGTTTTCTTCTTTCCATGGTCTAACTTATTTAGATATTTTTTTAAATCGTCATCATTTACTGGTATAATATCTAAAAGTATTTTATAACTATTTATAATATTGATACAAATTTGAAGAATAGAATTTTGAAATTCTTCAAATGGTGTTATTCGAATCGTAGGATAATTGATTTCCGAATTCATTGTATTATATTCATTATTTTTATTTTATTTTTTTTTTTTAATAAAGATTTAATACTATTATAGGTAATAAGAGGAGTATTATATTATTATTTAACCTTTATATTAAAACAATAAATTAAAAATCAAATATGTTTAACTTTTTGAAAAGGTTAAATAATAATATATATTTATTTTAATTTTTGTTTTAATAAACATATGAATAAAAAAGTTTAAATTATTTAAATTTTTTATTTATATTTTTATTTATTTCATTTACATTTATTTTCTATATACATATAAAAATAATTGAAAATTTTATTTTAACAAAAAATTTCAGTTTTTTATTATTTTTCTTCTTCTTCTTCTTCTTCTTCATATTATTCTTCATATTATTCTTATTCTTATTCTTTCTTATTCTTATTATTATTATTATTCATATATCAAAAAATTACAAATTTATTATATAATAATTATTTTAAATGTATTCATAAGCAAATTCTTTTAATTTTGATAAAGGTATATCAAAATCAAACACTTTTAAACTTTTTAATTTGGGAAGTTTACAAATTTTCGGGTTTATAAATAAAATATCAGAATTATATTTTAAATTTCTAAATTATTTAAAATAATATAGAATTAATATAATATTATATTAGTATTGTTGTATTATATATTTTAAATATAATTATGAAATAAAAATATTACAATATTCTTAAATTTTCTAATTCATAAATTTCGCTTGGTATTTTAGTTAAATTATTATAACTTATATCCCTAATTAAGTGATATCAAATATTACATTAACTTTTAGTAAATAAAAATTTAATTATAATTATATATAATTATTATGATAATTACAATTCTTTCAATGATTTTAGTAATACAAATTCTTTTGGTAATTCTTTGATCATATTTTTCTTAAGGATGCTATTATATCAAAATATATATTTTTTTAATATTATAGTAAAATAAATGAATATAAATAAAAAATTATTTTTTCTATTAATGTATAAAATTACAGCTTTTCTAAAGTAGACGATTGACATAATTCCTTTGGTACTTTTAATATACGATTGAATGAAATGTCGCTATATATTATGTATAAAAAAAAAAAAAAATTAAATATTAAAAATTATAATTCAATTTTTAAAAAGAGTAATTATTTAAATGTATAAAATAATAATTACAATTCTTTTAAAACTCTCATATCACCAACTTTCTTGTGAATTGCTTTAATATTGTTTTCTTTAAGTTTGCTATAACAAAAATTAAGATAAAAATATATTTATTATTATTATTACATTTTTATATTTTGTATTATATATTATTATAATATTTCATATTTCATATTATTATTTTTATAATTATTATTATTATTATTATTATTATTATTATTATTATTATTATTATTATTATTATTTTTATTTCATTTACAGTATTTCTAAGTTTTCTAATAAATTTATTTCATGTGGTATTTTCCTTAATTTGTTTTTAGTTAACCACCTTTTATTTATAAATAAATATAATTAATAATTATAAAAAAATTATTAATATTCTATAAATTTATATTTATTAATATATATATATATTATTGTTATTAATAAATATTACATTTCTTTTAAGTTACATAAATGAAGAATATTTTTGGGGAATTTTGTAATTTTACAATCATGTAAAATTCTAAAAAATGATAATAAATATTTTAGTTATAAAGAATATATTAATTCGATAATTAATCATCATATATTTAATTATGACATTTATAATTAATTAATTAATTAATACAACAAATTAATAGAGCTGTATTGGAATTCAAATTTTCATTTTCAAAAAATATAGATTTAAGAAATATTACAAAACTGTATATACATTAATATAATATTAAATATATATTATAAATTTAAATGTAATTTGTATATTAATTATATTAATTTAATTTATTATAAATTACAATTCTCTAAGATTTTCTAAGGAAGATAAATTCTCCAAAAATATTTGAGAAGTCTTTTTATTAATATATCTTTGTATATATAATTTAATGAAATATTAAACAATTTAATGAAATATTTAATGAATATTAAAAATATTAATGAATTATTTAATAAATGAAAATAAATCAAATTATATTCATACAAGCATTCTAATTTCTTCATTTCTGCTATATTAGAGGGAAATGCATTTAAAGTTTCATCATTATCTTGTAGATCTCTATTTTTTTTTTATTCAAATTATATATTAATTTTTTAGTATTTTCCCCATATTTTTATTTAGATATTCACTTTAATAAACATATATTTTACAGTTTTTTTAAGTTTGGAATATTAGTCATTGAATTTGGAAGAGCACATAGTTTATTATCAGCTATATTCCTTTTTATATTAAGATATATAAAATGTTAAAAAAAAAATTGATATGTAATAGTTATAAAAAATAATATTAAACAAGTTTTACAGTTCTTCAAGAGAAACTAAACAATTAATATTATTAGGAAGTTGTTCTAAACAATTAGATTGTAATACTCTAAATGAATAATTATAATGCATTTTAATAATTAATGATAACTTGAAGTATTATTAATTTTTAATAGTAAATTATATTATTTAATATTACAAGCTTTTAAGTTTTCCTAAAGTAAAGAATGATTCCGAAATTGATGAAATATTATTATGTTCTAGTGATATTTCTTCAATACTTTCAAGGCTACTTAGATCCTCACCCAGAGTCACTAATTTATTATTATCCATGTATCTATTATATTATATTTATTATAATATTGTTAATATAATCATTTTTAAATAATTAAATATATTATTAATATTATGTATAAAATGAACTGATATTAACAAATATTTTAATTTTTTCAAGTTTCCAAAACCTGTTGGAAGGGATTGAATATTATTATTATCAAAATTACTATATAATAGTATAATAGATATTATTATATATTTTAAAACATTAATTATATAAATTTTGAAGATTATTTATAATATATATTTTATAAAATATTTAAAATTATATTTAATATCAAAAAAATGTACATTAATTCAATCTGTCTAAGAAATTTAAATGATTCAGGTAATTCGGATAATTCATTATCAGATGCATCCCTATATAAAATATATAACATTATATATATGTTTTTATGATAAATGTCACATAAATGTATAAATAATTATAATAATTAACAATAAACAATAAACAACAACAATAAATAAATAAATAAATAAATAAATAAATAAATAAATAAATAAATAAATAAATAAATAAATAAATAAATAAATAAATAAATAAATAAATAAATAAATAAATAAATAAATAAATAAATAAATAAATAAATAAATAAATAAATAAATAAATAAATAAATAAATAAATAAATAAATAAATAATATTTACAATTCTTTTAATTCAAAAAGATTTCCAAATGAATCTGGAAGTCTTTCAACCTTATTGTGTGAAAAAGATCTATAATAGGATATTAAAATAACATTAATTAATATTGTAATATATATATATATATAATATTTTTTATATTTACAATGATGTTAAGTTTCTAAGATTGGAGAAATTAGTTGGAAGGAATTCCAATTTATTATTATCTAAAATACTTTTTAGTTTTTTAAAAATTACTGTTAACAATAATTATATTTTGTTTAATATGGTAAAAGTATATAATAGTATTACAGTTTTGTTAATGATATCATATTTTCAATGTTTGAAGGAAGCATTACTATACAATTATTTGTTAAATCTCTACAATAATATATTATGATAATTAGTAATTATAATCATTAATTATAATTAATTATTATAATTATATAAATAAATAGTAAATACAGTTCTTTAATTTTATTAAGCAATGAAAATGACTCAGGTAAATAGGTTAATTTATTATTTACTAAAGTTCTATGAACATATATATAAATTATTAATATATTAATTAATTATTAAAAGAATTTAAAATTTAAAATTTATATTTGAAAAACGATATTACATTGTTTCAATATTTGAAAGATTTCCTATATTAGTTGGAAGAGACAATAATCGATTATTTTTTAATTTTCTGGATATTATATATACAATTATATATTAATATTTTCTAAATATTAATATATAAATCATTATTAAAAAAATATATATTAATAATATTTACAAAGTTGTTAGATTCTTTAATTTTGTAAATTCATCAGGAATGCTAGTAATTTTATTGTTTTCCAAGTTACTATTTAAAAATAAAGAGAAAATATAGAAAATAATTAGAAAATATTTCGTAAATCATATAAAATTTTTTATAATTATAAAGTTACCATTCTTTTAAAAATTTTAGATTTCCAATTTCTTTTGATATATAAAATAATTTATTTTTGGATAAATTTCTTTATATCATTATGAATAATATTAATAACATCATTAGTTATTACTTCATATATTTTATATATTTTATTAATAAATAATTAGTAATAATTGTATATAGTGATTTACATAGTTTCCAAGAAAAGATTGTGTTTAATTGCATCCGTAATTGCAGTTATTTTATTACTTTTCATATATCTGTAATAAATATTTAAATTCAGAATGAGAATGTTAGTAAAATATATATAATTTAATTATATAAATATTTCAAAATAAACATACAAATTTTTCAAAAGCTTAAAGCAAACAATTTCATTTGGATATTCTTCAAATGAATTTTTATTTAAATTCCTATCCATATATTTATAAGAATTTATATATATGAATTTATTAATCGATTCATTTCTGATTATACTGTTACTACTATTATTATTATACTATTAAATTAAATAGATATTTTACAAAGTTTCAATTCCAAATAATTTTGTAAGAGTTTTTGGAAAACAAGTTAAAAAACATTCAGACAAATTACTATAGAATGTATTACATATATAGTTTATTATTATTTTTTGGTTTATAATCATATAATGTATTAATATTTTATATTTAATATAATTTAATATCATAATCATAGTATTTAAATAATATTTTTTACCATTCTTTCATATCCTCAACTTTACCAATAGTAATGGTATCATCAATAATTTTATTAATTGTATCTTTGGCTGTTTTGATTTTTTTAATTTCTATCTGACTTACTGTTCCATGAATTAATTGAAGTTCTCTACTAATTTCATTCAATATTCTTTGACGTAAATAATGTTTAATACACATATATCTATCTTGAAGTTGATTTTCTAAAATATTAATTCTATAAAATCCACTAAAATGGAATTTTGATGTATCTTTAAATTTTGATTTATCTTCATTGTCCTCTGTTATTCCTCTACTACTAATAATTTCATTTCCTGTTTTATTATCATTATTTTTCTTTTTTTGTATATCATCATTATTTACTTCCAAGTCATTGTTTTTTTCTTTTTCTTTTTATTTGAGTTTGCACTCATTAAACCAAGTATTAAATTACTAATATTTGTGATTTCATCTTTACATATGTCTACAAGTTTATTAAATTTTTCAACCTCTGACGATTCTGATTGTAATGTATATTCTATATATTTATTTAAAATATTTATCATATTTTGGAAGTATTCATTTGCCGATGGATGAAGCGTATCTTTTAGACATTCACTTATTTCTGGTGGAGGATCAACATCAAATCCATTTTTAACAATGAAGTATAATCCTAATCTTATTAAAGTCATATTTTCAACCAGAAAAACTTTGTAATTTGGAATAGTATATCCATAAGATACACAATTATTCAAAAAGTGAACTTCATCTACATTAGATGGTGTACACATAAAATGAAATTTATAACAATAAGTAGGTTTGTCTGAACAATACATTTTTGATGGATCAGGTAGAATCACTGGTAACATTGGAAATGGGAATTCATATAATTCATCAATTCTTTTATATAAATCTTCAAATGGAAGTGATGAAAGTGAATCATCGTATTCATTCTTTTAAAAATATATAACAAAAAAAAATAATATGTTAAACATTAAATCATATTTTAAGCAATAACATTATAAAAATTAATATATACAGTTAAAGGAGAATTAGCTAAATTTATAGGAAAGATTTCTAAGTCAGCAACTTTTTTAACACTACATCCTTTAGTCAAAACCGACATAGTTTCATTGTCATTTTCTTCAATTTTCTGGTTCATTGGATAATACGGTTGTTGTGGTGATAAATATCCTGGTAATGATTGAGAACTAGGATTGTTATTTTGTATTGAATAGAAATTTTGCTTTTGGTCTGCATAAGGAGGACAAGAAGTTATAGATATATTGGGGTTATTATTTGTAAGATTTGATATTTGAAAATCAATACAAACAGTATTTGATTTTTTACGAGGCATTATATGTGAACGTGTTGAATTTTTTCTACTTGGTGGATTTTGAGGAATTGATGGATTTTGAGGAATTGAAGGTTTTCGAGTATATGGATTATTTTGAGTATATGGATTATTTTGAGTATATGGATTGTTTTGAGTATATGGATTATTTTGAGTATATGGATTATTTTGAGTATATGGATTATTTTGAGTATATGGATTACTTTGAGTGTATGTATTATTTTGAGTATATGGATTGTTTTGAGTATATGTATTATTTTGAGTATATGTATTATTTTGAGGATATGGATTACTTTGAGTATATGGAGAATTTCCTTCACTGTTAATGAGTGCTGGATAAGGATTTTCAAAGTTATAATTTGGATTATTATCATTGTTAGATATTAAATGTTGAAATGTATTATTTGGATTTGTTGGATATGGATTTTGATTAACTGGATATGGCATAGGCATAGAATAGTTATTATATGTGTAGTTATTTTCCCCAGAGAAAGGACCACCACTGGGAATTGAAAAATTATTTCGTGGTATATAATCATCAGGTAATCTACTCATCTTAAGCTCGTTAATCATCATTGTATTTGAATGTTTCATACTATATTGATCAATTTGTTGATTATTTTGTTCACCATTTTCAAAGAAGGCATCTTCCTTTTTTTCAATATCTGGATTAGTTATATCAGAGTATAATTTTGGTGTATTATTTTTATTAGGCTGACTATTATCTTGATTACTATCATTATTATTGTTTATAGATGAGTTTTGATAGTTATCATTAGGTAAATTTTCGTAATTGTAATTCTTTTATTATAATTATTATTATTATAAATCATGTATATAAAAAATGATAATTTAATTTTTATTAGCATAATAAATTTATTTATTTATTATTTTAGTTTTTTATATATACCTCATTGTTAATATCCATTTTTGTTAATACATATATTATTTTTATTTAAAAATGCTAATATTTCGAATTAGAAGAAAAAAAAATTTTTTTTTTTTCGTTCATTTTTTATGGATGACTTTAAAATTACAAATTATATAAAAAATAAAATTATTATAGTTTTAAATTTTTTACTTTTAGTTTTTATTTTTAAAATATATGTTTGTATTTTTAAAGTTATATTATAAAATTTTATAAATATTTTTAACACATTAAGTAAATTTATAATAATAAATATTAATATAATTTATGAAGTATTATCATAAATTTAACTAATAATCAAATAATTAGTTTTGTAATTATTGGTATTTTTTATAATAATTGAAATATTGAACAGTAATGAGTTATAGTAATACTGATAAAAGTAATAGTTTTGATCCTAATAATAATCCAAAATATTTAGAATATATTAATTATCAAAAGAAATATATTAAAGAGTTATTTGAAAATAAAAGTAAAAATAAGAATAAAAATGCTTCATTATTCAAGGACGAAGAATCAATATCAACAAGCATTGAAGAATTAACAGAAGAATTAACAGAAGAAGAAGAAGAAGAAGATAATGAAGAAACAACTTCTGAATATTCTGATTCCGAGGAAAATAGCAATGTATATTATAATAATATTAATAATAGTAATAGCAATACTAATTTAAAAAATTATTATAATGAAGCATACTCTGATTCTGAAGTTTCAACATATAGGTTTTTTCAGAATAAAGAAAAAAGGAATATATTTAATAGGGAGAGAAGTAGATCATTTGTTATTTCATCATCATTAGAATCAATAAGAAATAAAGATAATTACAAGTATAACAATATTAATAACAACCATTCCAAAAAATATCTTGTAAATGAAAATAAAAACGATAATAGTATTCCAACAATAAATATTAATATTGATAATTTGTGTGATAATAAAAACACTAATGATGCTAAAAATAAAGATGGTCAATTAAAAAAATCAAATTCCAAATTACATAAAAAGAAAAAACCAATTTATACAAAGAAATCATCTAGTAATATGACTGATTCTAATATTAAAGATTCAATATTAAATATGATTTATAGTGAAGTTACAAGATTGAAATCCATATTTTCGCAAAATAATATTAATAATATTGATTCATCTGATTCAGTGTTATTAAATAAAGCATTAGCTTTTATAAAAAATAATATTAATGATAAAAAAAATGGTACTAATTCTAATAAGAATGAAAATAAAAATAGTATTGAAGAATTATTAAGTATTCTTGATGGAATTAAAGATATTCAAAGAAAATATGAAGAATTAGATAAAGAAGATAATATTTTATCTAATGATTATCCAATATTAAAAAAGAATAATTCTAAATTGGAGAAGAGTAATAAGAATGATAATAAAAGTAATGATAACAAACTTTTGAAAAATAATTCAAATGTAAAATCTAATTTTTTTAAAAAGGAAATAACAAATCTAAAAAATCTTAATAATGAAGATATTAATAATAAAAATAAAGCAAAAATTAGAAAGCAAGATAGTTCAAATTTTGATAATTCAAAAAATAATGATAAAATAAAAATGTCCAAAAAGAATTCAAAGGAAAATTTGAATAAAGTTTTAGATAATAAGAAAAATGGTAATTTATAAATATATATATAATATACATTAATATTAAATAATGGTTTTTAAAAATTATGAATATTAATATTATATTTATTATATATTTTATTATTATTATATTCAGTATTAAATATAAATGATATCAATCCTTATGATTTAAATAAAGAATTTAATTTCGAATATATTAATATTAATAAAAATAATAACGAAATTAGAAATAAAATAAATAAACCAACATTAAAGAAAAAGAAATCGTTGGAAGAAAAAGTTTTGATAATACCAACAGATGAATTGAAAGCAAAACTTGAAATTAATGAAAAGATTAAAAGTAGTGAAAGTGATCAAAACAATATGTATGATTATAATTATAATAATGATATAAAAAAAGTAGAAGAATTAAAGAAAAAGTTGGATGTATTAGCAAGTAATAATAAATATTTTGAAAGAAGAAATAAAGAATTAGAAGATATTTTGAATGACACACTTAAAAGTTTAGAACAACAAAGATTTGAACTTCAAAATAATGAGAAAGACATAGAAATGAAGAAAGTAGAATTACAAAAATTGAAATCTGAAATTAAAGAGTCTAAAAAAATATACAAAGATATAGCGGATGATATTGAAAATCAAAATTTCCAAATAAAACAAAATTACAAAGAAATTGAAGATCAAAATATAAAAAGAGAAACTAATAATAAATGTATTAATGATCAAGATTTAATAATTAAAGTAAAAAGTGAAAAAATTAAAGAATTTGATGTTGTATTTAAAGAAAAATTAGAAAAGATAAAAGAATATAATGTAATAATTCAAGAAAAAAAGAAGAGTATCGAATTAAAAGACAAAACAATAAGGGAAAAAAATAATAAAATATCAAAAATGGAATCAATTTTAATTTCAAATACTGCACAAATTAGTAAGCAAGAAGCAAAAATAATTGAAAATCAAAATTCTCTTGAGGATATCAAATCAAAAAAATTAGAAATGAAAAAAGAAATGGATATTTATGAAAAAAATATTACAGATAATAAAGAATTAATCATACAATTTACTAATAAATTAAATGACATTGAAAAAAAGAGTAAAGAAAATAAATTTATAATTACAAATCAAAATAAAATAATGAAAGATAATGAAAATCATTTAAACGAACAAAATTTATTTATTAATCGTAATAAGGAACATATATCCGAACAAAATATATTGATAAAAAGGAATGATGAACATATTTCCGAACAAACAAAATGTATAAAAGCAAATGATGAAGAACTCAATGAAATAAAGAAAGGCTTATTAGTAAATAAGCAACTATGTGAAAGCTCAAAAAAGGACTATGAAAATTATCTTATGATAAAAGAAGATGTAGTAAAGCAAACTAAAATTCAAAATGACACAATTAATAAAAACAATGAATTAATTAATCAGCAAAAGAAAATTTTACAAGATATTGAATCAAAAAGGTTAAATCAGGTTCAAAAAATAAAAGAACAGGAAACAGCTCTTAATAATTTTGATAATAGAATTAAAAATAAGGATAAAGATTTATTAGCATTAATAAAGAAGATTGAAAATTGTAAATTAGAATTTATTGAAAAAAATAAAATGCTAGAATCTTTAAAAAATGAAATCGATAATACTAAAGATAAAATTAAGGAAAGTCAAGAAGTTAATGAAAATTATATTGTTAAACAAAAAGAAATATTAAATGAAAATGAAAAGAAAATAGAAAATCAAATAAATGATATTAAAGAAAACGAGAAATCATTAGATAATCTTAAAAGAACTATTGAATTTTCTACGTTAGAAAATAAAAATATTCAAATTGCGATAACTAAACATAAAGAAAGTATTAATCATTTAAGTGATACCATAAATAAAAATAAGAAGATTATTGATGATCAAAGTAAAATTATTGAACAAAATCATGGCAAATTGGATGAGCAAGAAAGATTAATTAAAAAATATAAAAATTTTATTGAAAAAAGAGAAAAATTATTCTCACTTGCTCAGTCAAATGGTGATATTAATAAAAAACTAGAAGATCAGGTACGAATATCATTAGAGAATGAATTAAGAATAGAAAGTCAAATAAAGGATATTGAAGAAGGTGAAAAATTAAAGGCTGAACAAATAAGACATTTAAACATATTAAAAAATAGAATTATTGAAAGTAAACAACAACTACTAAAATTACAAGAAGATAAAAGTTATAATAAAATGATTCTTGATCAACAAGAAGAAGAACTACTTTGTTTAGAAAAGAAATTAAGGAAGCAAGAAAAGCAAATTATTGAAAAACAAATAAATGAAAATGCTAATAATAAAAATAATAAAAATAAAAGGAATATAAGTAATTCTAACAATAATAATATAAATAATAATATTAATGTTTCTACCATCACCACTACTACATGTACTACAAATAATATTGTAACCAATAATACTACTATTACTAATAATAATAATAATAATATTTATAATAACAAAAACAACAATAATATTAACAATAGTAATAACAATAACAATAAAAATAATATTAATAACAATAAAAATAATATTAATAATATCAATAAAAATAATATTAACAATAACAATAACAATAACAATAACAATAAAAATAACAATATCAATAAAAATAATATTAACAATAACAATAACAATAACAATAACAATAAAAATAACAATAACAATAACAATAAAAATAACAATAACAATAACAATAACAATAACAACAACAATAACAATAACAATAATAATAACAATAACAATAATAATAACAATAACATTAACAACAATAATAATAATAATGATAATAATAACAAAAGTAATGTTATTCATAACAATAACAATAACAATAACAATAACAATAAAAATAACAATAACAATAACAATAACAATAACAATAAAAATAACAATAACAATAACAATAATATAAAAAGTATTATAGAAATAGTTAATAATGATCAAGAAAATAATCTTAATAATATTATAAAATGCAATGATGAAATAATTAATAATGATAAAATAAATTATAACAAAAATAAAAATATAAAAAACAATGAAGAAATAATTATTAATAATAGAAACAACAACAATAATTTTAATAATTTAGATTCTAAAAATAAAAATGTAAATTTTATAGTCAATAATTCAAGTATTATTGAACAAAACATTAAAAAGAAAATATTGTTATTAATAATTTAAATAATTCAATAAATAATTTATGTAAAAATATATCATCAAAAAGTATAAACCATAATAATTCAAATCCCCATATTAATTATAATAGTAGAATTAATTCAAGAATTGACAAGAACGACAATAGCAATACTAATGCTAATATTAATATTAACACTAATACTAATACCAATAGCAATAGCAATACTAATGCTAATATTAATATTAACACTAATACTAATACCAATAGCAATAGCAATACTAATGCTAATATTAATATTAACACTAATACCAATACCAATAGCAATACCAATACCAATACCAATACCAATACCAATACTAATACTAATACCAATACTAATACTAATACTAATACTAATACTAATACTAATACTAATACTGATATTA